>JADNRY010000479.1:0-45325 GCA_015501585.1 Rhodocollybia butyracea | reverse complement strand
GGAAGGACCAGCGGAGGTGACGAGCTGTATAGTTGGGTCGTTCAAGTTTTGAGAGCCAAAGTGGGTGGACCACTCAGTTAGCAAATGGGTATAAAAGGAGAAGTGCCATTCGACGACCTTCTTTTCCTTGGCATCGAAGAGCGATATCTTACCACTTGACTGTGGATAGATAGATGAGTCATGGTGCCAGTGATAATGCAAAACACAATTGAGTAAACTCACGTCCCAGCAGCAAGCAAGTTCCCGTCAGGCGAGAACGCCAATGCAGAGATAACGGCTCTGTTGCCTTCCAAGACTGGAGTCGCGTCCTCCTTCAATGTTTGCCGTCCCACTGATAAAGATGAACTTTAAAGTCCTACGATGAAGAAACGACCCTAAGTTGAGAAAATGAAAGAAATGCTGAGCTTAAACTCACCTCGCCACCAACAGCCACCAATGTCCCTTTAGCTGCCACAGCGCTGGGGGTGTATTTCGTAGGTAAATCGAATACTTTCTGATTCGACTAATAACTTCAACAGTGCTGTTGATCTCAGTCACAAAGATCGATCCATCATCGGCTACTGCAAGGGATTTCGGTTGAGAGGAAAGGGAGATGGATGCCGGCCTATCAACCAAACATAATCAGTAACAAACACTAGTAAAATCGAGTGCAACTTACGCGAATCCCGCCCCATCGCTTGCAATTTCTCTTACACAGTCATCGAATCCCGTAGAAAATACATTGCCATCTCTAGGAGAGGGAGCCAAGCTGGTCACCATGCTTGATGGTTGACACCTTGCAGATGGGTGGATTCTCCTGAGGTTTCAGAGTATGAAAGCACCCGGCCATCGGCGGTACCAGCTAAGAATGTGCCAGAAGATGTTGGAACGGGCGCGAGCGTGGTGATAGGTTTTTGAGGGCCCTAAAACGACATCATGAGTCCAGCAGGTCAAAAGACGGAAACGCGCGCGCACTTGTAAAACTCTTGAGGGTTTTCCTCCAACCTTGTGGTCAAACACATTCAAATCCCCGCTCATCGACAGCGAAATGATATCAGACTCTCCGCTCCAAGTGTTTCCAACTTGCTGGAAGCTCACGCCATTCCCGACAGTCCAAGTAGTAACAGCTTTCCGCGTCTCAACATCCCAGAGTTTGACCGTACAGTCCGCAGACGATGTTACCAGTGATTTACTATCGGGACTCCAAGAACATGCCATGATGCTACCTTTGTGTGGACTATCGCTGAATCACTAATGTATCACGGTCTGTCCATCGTAGAAGAATATTTTTGGAATCGGATCCAACAGAGGCGAAGATGGCGCCCGACGGAGCGTATCTAACGTCTTGTACAAACTTGTATGCGTCTTGATAGCTGTCTGGTACTTGTAAGGTGCACCTAACAGTTCGTCAGAGTATATTCGAGTCTGTCTAGACGTTCGGATGCACCTTGGTGGAAGATGATAACAGTATCGTCTCCGGCAGTTGCGGCTCTGTATGGGCGTTGGTGGCGAATGGATACGGCATTGATGACTGCGATGAAAGTTCAACCAAAGGTCAAACGATGAACATATGTATTACGAGCCTTGGAATGTCCAGTAATGTTCCGCTGGATGTTCCTGTGTCCATCATGAAGGCTTGGCCAAATCTGCAATAATCTCAGTTAATATGAACACGATCCAAGTAAATCTGTATGCACGCACTTCTCTTTACCGTCTCCACCGCGATGATCCTCTTGCTCTCGCCGTCCCACTCTAGATCGTTGCTGCAGAGTCATATTAGCTCGGGATTGACAATCGTAACCGGTTGCCGTACATCTTCCCTGAAATAACTTTATATTCGCCTTTCAATATATGGTCCTCGCCCACGATATCCCATACTCTGACTATTTATGCAGTCAGAAAATAATCCGAAGGATCCACTGCCCATACCTGTCCCTCCAGCGTCTCCGGAAGCACAGTAGTAGCCAGTGGGAGATATACGAGCAACAGTCGCATTTTGTATATGTCCAGCATACGCAACAGATAATTTCGGATTCTACTACGCGTCAACAGCAAACACAAACGACAAAAGCTCAGTAAGGACCTTGAGGTCGCGTATCTGGTCTTTGGCTTAGCTGATGGCTAAGTTGATCAGAGCTTTGACACTTACCACCACGATCTTTCCATTGGCGTAGACAACCTTGTCTTTAGTGGCACTGAGCTTTGTAGAAACTCCTCTTTCTGTCACTGGATTTGAAGGAAAAAGAGAAAATGGTTTGAAGGACATGGAGATGATGGAAGTATAGGAGACAGAATGGTAGTCGCCGCGCCGCAGTCAGCTACGCACCTGATTAAGACTCGCCTTCTTGTTGTTGCGCGCGCTCATGACTATTCCTCCTATCGTTGAAACAATAAAGCCCTCGGAATTTTTATCATTGTGTGCGTCGCGTGCTATTAACTTGATTACTTACTTTTCGACCTCAATAGCTATGATTGGATTCTCCGCAACCGTGTTCTTTTATACGCGGTCTCTATCAGTCACTTTCACATTCACGTCCCCGCTGGATGAAAGGAAAGTGCTCAGAGTTCACTTGAATTTTTCCCGAGTAAATTTACTGAGTTCTCGTCTTGCGGTTTGGAAATAAGATGATAATTCTACAGGCAGGCTTCAACCGTTTGATTCAGCTTTCATCCCAGACTTGCTTCGACAATACCCTATCCTATCCTGAACAATCGGAGTACACATTATCGAGCTCTTCTTCACCAAATACGTTGTAACCTCAGGATCTTTCTATTAGCCTATAGGCCAGGCTGAACCCATGACGGTTTTATGGGAATAATTCACCTGTCTTGTACACTGGAACCTCAGTTGTGACGCCTTTGAACTGAAAGCTGTATCGATGCTTCGGTCCGTTCAGATGTTGTTGTTTTTGGTGTGTGCCATCCCTCTAGTGTGATGGACTATCAAGCAGCGCTAACCCGGCATATATAGAAGCTTTGGGTTGGGTAAATCGCCGATTTGGACCAGTCAGTTGCTTAACCTGGCGGTATGCACCTTTGGTGAGACAAAATCCTTAGGCTGACGGTTGAGCACATATATGATGTAGACGATCCGATAGGGAGGCTCTCCAGAGTCCACTGGCTCTCCACCTTCCATCGGTCTAGGACATTCAATTCCTAAAAGAGAGATCATTCAACTTGTTTCGTCAATCCGAGTTTAAATACAGGACATGTGTTCATACTCTACACCCATTGTTGATTCTGTCCCACATTCGCAATGTCCACCGCACCTCCCAACGGCGACGAGAAAGAATTCACTGGCGAAGACGTAAAGGCGGAGGTTGCTACTGAAGAAAACGATACAAAGGAAACCCCCGGCACTTGGTTCATGGAGGAGAAAAAGACTCGTTCGAAAATTGGATGTCCTCATCATGCCTATTATGTGCCTACTCTATTGTTTGCTTGTGAGCTTATTCGTCTCCGTCTTCGCAAAAATGTTGCGCTCAATTGGCCCTCTTTAGATTTGGACCGTTCCAATTTGGGCAACGCTCGCGTTCTTTCCGGACTTCATGATGGTAAAACCGGCCCTACCAAAGGACGCACTCGGCGGTGATCCTACAGGTGTCTTATATGATTGGGTCAACTCTGCGTTCTTCTTTGCATATGTCAGAATCATGTTTTCTGCCTTGACGGGTGACGGAATCTAAAGCTTGTTCTATAGATTATCTTCCTAGTTCCGCAACTATCTGCTCAAAGCTAGTTGCTCCTCATATTTGGCTATCAATAGTGGCGATTGGATGGGGAACCACATCGACGTTGATGGTGAGCCTCGGCGAGAGGCCGCAACTTTTGAGCTCATAACCAATATCCGTAGTCCACCGGGTTCGACTTTGGCGGTCTGATGACAGCGAGAGTATTTCTAGGAATATTTGAAGCTGGCTTTGGTCCTGTGATACCTCTATATTTCTGTACGCCTTAGTGCCCTCAAATTCGAGAGTCGCGTTTAATTAGCATACATAGCATTGTTCTATACAAAGGAAGAGATGGGCCTCATAGTACGTGGTTCGATTTTCTCAACCTTACCTCTATTCATTTCACCGTGTTTAGATGGCCTACTGTTCGGTTTCGCGCTATCGCTGGGGCATTTGGTGGAATCATAGCTTTCGGTATTCAAAATGCTATTCTTCCTTTCAGTAATTGGCGTCTTCTTTTCATTGTCGAGGTCCGTATTGAAACCACTGCCCAATCCCTCATGACATTGCTCACAGTGTGATCCGTCGACAGGGAATACCAGCGGTCTGCCTTGGAATAGCAACGTTTTTCTTCCTTCCAGACAGGCCGGAATCAACTCGCTACCTGAATGAGCGAGAACGAGAAATAGCTCTGGCAAGAATGAATCGCGAACTAGTGGTGACGTGGGTGCAGTAGTTACCAAAGGCTAGCGTTTTTCTCAGTAGCAACCCTTGGAGCACTGACCATTATGAATCTGTTCAGCTCACATTTGGATGGCTTTTCGTGACTGGAGGGTAAATCGTCTTTTTCATTGGCTCCGGAACTCATAGAAATTTTAGGTTTACTGTGGTGGTGTAATTTATTTCGCGTGGAGTTGTTCATTGGCATCCATTTCAGCCTTTTTGCCTACTATCTTAGAGACATTTGGAATCAGTAAGTCGTCGGCCAACTCATTGATACAATTTTCTGACCGTTCTGTAGGTAATTCTAAGGTTCAATTGATGACCATACCGCCATATGCGGTCGCAGCAGTTGTTCTTGCGTTAAGCTCCTGGACGTCCGATAAACTACAAAGCAGAGTAGGCGTCAATCTGTACCAACACGACTGAAATCAACGCTGTGACCAAGGGATTCCTATTGCTTTGGCCGCCTCTGTTGGAGGCGTCGGATATTGTAAGTCTAGCATGGGTGATTAAAGTAAACGATCTAACTGATCGACAATATATGCAGGATTCTACTTGTTGTTCCCACCAACCTTCATGTTAGATACTTTGCCACTTTCTGTATCACCTCGGGAACTTACCCCTGCATCAGTCTCATTACTACCTGGTGTACGTAGTGCATTATGATGTTGACAATAACTCACATTTTCGTGTAGTTGCGCACAACCTAGGATCTGAGACGAAGAAAGCCACGGGAATTCCAATGTTTATGGCTATTGGTCAGTGTGGTAGTATTCTTGGATCTCACCTATTCCCGGCTACCGAGGGTCCTCGATATATGTAAGTTATTTTTTAGACTGGCTATAACCACGTCTCAATCCGAGCTCTTCCCTTTACCAATAGTAAAGGGTTTGCTGGTAAGTCATAGCTGTGGTTACCATCGGAAAGTTTAGTTTGACAAATGTCGTCTAGTTTGCTGTGGTCTTGAGTTTTTCGGCGTAATTTGCACAATAATCATGACAGTGAGCCAACCATCGTGACATCGTTCCTCGTCAAACCAACCATCTCAGATATCATATCGCATGGAGAATGCCCGTAGGAATAAGGAATATGGCATTCCACAGAAAGATGCCAGAGTAGATGTTGCTCTATTAGCAGACAAGGTACGGTATACTTCTTAGACAAATTCACTCCTTTTAATGCCACTTTAGGCTCCTTGCTTCCGCTACACTGTCTAAAGGACTGGATAAATTTTGATTCTATCACAAAAAATATTGGTCTTGCTTCAGAAACTATAGGATATTGGGTTGTATATTCCCGTACGTCAAAGACCAAGGCGATATGAAGGCTTTCAGGTGCTTGGAAAACCCCTCCTACTGATGATACATAATGATATAGGCACTTACCACCGCGATCTTTCTATTGGCGTAGACACTCCTGTCTTTGTAGCACTGAGTTTTGTAGAAACCCCTCTTTCTGTCAGATTTGAAGGGAAAAGAGAAAACTGTTCAATGAAAGACATAGAGATGGTAGAAGTTCGGGAGACAGAATTCTAGTGTGGTCGCCGCGCCGCAGTCACCGACGAAAGCTACCCATTTGATGAATGAATGAAGACGCGCCTTCCTTAGTTCCTGTTCTTGCGTGCGCTCGTGGCCATTCCTCCCTTTGCTGAAGCCGTAAAGCACTCAGAATTTGTTATCATTGTGCTTCGCGTGCCCTTAATTTGATTACTTGATTAAGTTCGACCTCTATAGTCATGACTGGATTTTTCGCAGCCGTGTTCTTTCCTGCCACGGTCTCGATCACTCACTCTCACATTCACATTCACGTCCCCCGACTCCCCACTGGATGTCAGTACTCAGATTTCACTTGAATCTTCTGGTCACGGTAATCTTAGTGTCGAGTTCTCGTCTTCAAGCCAATTAGATGATGGTGCACAGGTAGGCTTCAGTTTGATTTCGCTTGTTTCATCCCAGACTTACTTCGACAACACCCTATCTTATCCCCGAATATTCGGAATGTTCAGTTATCGAGCTCTTCTTCACCAAAATACATCGCAATCCTCAGGATCTTTCTTCAATTAGCTTGGCCAGGCTGAACCCATGACGGATTTATGGGAATAATTCCCCTGTCTTGTGCATTGGAACCTCAATCATGAAGCCTTTGAGCTGAAAGCGTCGTATTGATACTTTGGTTTGCTCAGATGCTGTTTTTTTGTGGTGAGTGTCATGCACTTGTCATCCCTCTAGTGGGATAAACTATCAAGCACGCAGACACCAGTCCATATATAGAAGCCTTGGGTCGGGTCTAAATTAAATCGCCGATTTTGTCCAGTCAGCTGCTGTACCGTCAGGTATGCACCTTCAGTGAGATAAAATTCCTGGGCTGAAATTCGATGATGGTTGGGCGCAAGCGGTAGTCGGGCCAAGTTGAGCACAGGTATGATATAGACTCGTGATCCGACAGGCTCTCCACTGGCTCTCCATCGGTCCAGGACATTCAATTCTTACCCCGCATTCAAAGAGATTCAAAGTTAGATCATTCACCTTGTTACGTCAATCCGAGTTTAAATACAGGACATGTGTTCATACTCTACACCCATTGTTGGTTCTGTCCCACATTCGCAATGTCCACCACACCTCCCAATGGCGATGGGAAAGAATTCACTGGCGAAGACGTAAAGGCGGAGGTTGCTACTGAAGAAAACGATACAAAGGAAACCCCCGGCACTTGGTTCATGGAGGAGAAAAGACTCGTTCGAAAATTGGATGTCCTCATCATGCCTATTACGTGCTTACTTTATCTGTTCGCTTGTGAGCCTATTCGTCTTCGTAAAATCTTGTGCTCAATTGGTTCCCTCTTTAGATTTGGACCGTTCCAATTTGGGCAACGCTCGCGTTCTTTCCGGACTTCATGATGGTAAACCGGCCCTACCAAAGGACGCACTCGGCGGTGATCCTACAGGTGTCTTATATGATTGGGTCAACTCTGCGTTCTTCTTTGCATATGTCAGAATCATGTTTTCTGCACTGATGAGTGATGGAATCTAAAGCTTGTTCTATAGATTATCTTCCAAGTTCCTGCCACTATTTGCTCAAAGCTAGTTGCTCCTCATATTTGGCTATCAATAGTGGCGATTGGATGGGGAACCACATCGACGTTGATGGTGAGCCTCGGACTCTAGAGACCGCAACTTTTGAGCTCATAACCAATATCCGTAGTCCACCGGGTTCGACTTTGGCGGTCTGATGACAGCGAGAGTATTTCTAGGAATATTTGAAGCTGGATTTGGTCCTGCGATTCCTCTATATTTCTGTATGCCTTTATTGCCCTCAAATTCGAGAGTAGCGTCTCATTAGCATACGCAGCATTGTTCTATACAAAGGAAGAGATGGGCCTCATAGTACGTGGTTCGATTGCTTCTCAACCTTACCTCTATTCATTTTCACCGTGTTTAGATGGCCTACTGGTTCGGTTTCGCGGCTATCGCTGGGGCATTTGGTGGAATCATAGCTTTCGGTATTCAAAATGCTATTCTTCCTTTCAGTAATTGGCGTCTTCTTTTCATTGTCGAGGTCCGTATTGAAAGCACCGTTTAATTCCTCATGACCTTGCTCACAGCTATCGACAGGGAATACCAGCGGTCTGCCTTGGAATAGCAACGTTTTTCTTCCTTCCAGACAGGCCGGAATCAACTCGCTACCTGAACGAGCGTGAACGAGAAATAGCTCTGGCAAGAATGAATCGCGGAACCAGCGGTGACGTGGGTGCAGTAGTTAACAAAGGCTAGCGTTTTCTTCGGTAGAGACGACTCGGAGCACTAAACATTTTTGGATCTGTTCAGCTCACATTTGGATGGCTTTCCGTGACTGGAGGGTAAATCGTTCTTTCCATTGGCTCCAGACTTTCGAAGCTAATAGAAATTTTAGATTTACTGTGGTGGAGTAATTTATTTCGCGTTGAACTGTTCATTGGCATCCACTTCAGCCTTTTTGCCTACTATCTTAGAGACATTTGGAATCAGTAAGTCATCGGTCAACTGCTTGATATAATTCTGACCTTTCTGTAGGTAATTCTAAAGTTCAATTGATGACCATACCACCATATGCTGTCGCAGCAGTTGTTCTTGCGTTAAGCTCCTGGACGTCCGATAAACTACAAAGCAGAGGTATGCGGCAATCTATACCAACACAACTGAAATTAATGCTGTGAACAAGGCATTCCTATTTCCATGGCCGCCTTTGTTGGAGGCGTCGGATATTTGTAAGTCTAGGACGGGTGATTAAGGTAGACGATCCAACCGATTGACAATATATGCAGGATTCTCCTCGTTGTCCCCACCAACCTTCACGCTAGATACTTTGCCACTTTCTGTATCACCTCGGGAACTTACACCTGCATCGGTCTCATTATTGCCTGGTGTACGTAACGCATTATGATGTTGACAACAACTCACGTTTTCGTGTAGTTGCGCACAACCTGGGATCTGAGACGAAGAAAGCCACGGGAATTCCAATGTTTATGGCTATCGGTCAGTGTGGTAGTATTCTTGGATCTCACCTATTCCCGGCTACCGAGGGTCCTCGATATATGTAAGTTATGTTTTAGACTGACTATAACAACATCTCAATCCGTGCCCTTCCCCTTTACCAATAGTAAAGGGTTTGCTGGTAAGTCATAGATGTGGTTACCACCGGATTTAGTCTAATAAATGTCGTCTAGTTTGCTGTGGTCTTGAGTTTTTCGGCGTAATTTGCACAATAATCATGACAGTGAGTCAACCCTCTTGATATCATTTCTCGTCCTAACCGTCTCAGATATCATATCGCATGGAGAATACCCGTAGGGATAAGGAATATGGCATCCCGCAAAAAGATGCCAGAGTGGATGTTGCTCTATTAGCAGACAAGGTATAGCATATTCGTTAGGCTTGAACTTCACTCCTTCTAATATCACTTTAGGCTCCTTCCTTCCGCTACACTGTCTAAAAGAGCTTGATAGATTTATGATTCTATCACGAGAATATCGGTGTTGCTCCAGAAACTATAGGATTTTGGGTTGTATTTTTAACTGTGATACCGTACGTTAAAGACGGAGGTGATATGAAGGCTTTTAGGTGTTTCGGGAACCTCTCCTACTGATGATGCATAATGATATCGGCTTCTGCCTTCCGTTTCCCAACAATGTTATAATTACATGACTACCTCGAATTTCGTCTCGGGAGACTGCACGATAGCACGCCAGGATGCTGAATCTAGATTCGATCGTAACAGGAAGCCTTTCTTCTCAAACAACTTCTAGAGTTTTGCTCATTTAACGAAGAGATAAACTCATCCGAAAATCCAAGGCGGGCCTTCACATAATCGGTGTGGCCTCAGGGCCAGCCATTGTGTCAATGATAAGTATATCCTGAGCTAGACTTGGAATCGATTAAAAATCAAGGCGCTGACGCTGGTTCCGTTCGCGTGATCTGGAAATCTTAAGTGGTGTACTGCCCATAGTGCTTATCCAGTGGTCAAGTGATACCGTTGCTGGCCTTAGTCTCGTTCACTCACCAAAAGAAGGCATTCTAACTTGCAATCGGAGCAAGTCGGTGCTGTTATCCCAGGAGTGAAATCCGAAAGCTAGCTCAATCAAGTAAAATAGATTCCTCGCACATAAAGTAAGTCCATTCCGGGACATGAGGATGCCACTGTTTCGTAGCCATGCTGCACACACATGAAGTTGCCCAAATGCTTCATTAAGTCGGTTGGTTGCCTCAGACTACCTCATACCCCCACACCAACCAAAACCCCGACACTGATCTTTCCCGCAACGGTAAACGATGCACAGTCAATTCTCTTACCACTTACGGTACTGCTGAAGGAGTACTTTCGATAGTGGAAATGTGTAGGGATTTTTAGTATCGTTGGGAAGTTACTGGATCGGACTCGACATTATCAGGGGAGGTGAAGCCAAATCATGAATCAGTATACAGCGCCGGTAGAACATGAACTACCCCAAATAGAACATGAACTACAACCCCACTTCCAAAAATGTACAATTCCTTCTCTGGAATCTGGTCGGATTCACTCGTATCACTTCCGTACCGAAATCATAAATTCGACCAGATTCCAAGTCAGCCAGAAGAAATGTATCATCTTCTGAAAACTTCCTGTGACAAAAATAAGACTCTGCGGCGCTCCGAGTGTTATTCTTCGCTTGTATTGAGTGGGGTTTCCCAGAGGGGTGCAAAAATACACCGTCCTGGCTCTGAAGGAACAACATCAAGGAAAGAAAAGAACGGCGTTCATTCACGTACCGCATTAATTGGAACTGTGCCAATGAAGTTCTCTGTTCTTGAATTTCAGCAAGAGATACGAGGTGTACTGAAGAGACCTACGCACCTAACGGGTTCGAAGCTCGTGTTTACGCCTATGAACTGTTGAGAAGATAAGAGGCTGCAGTTGTACGTTTTACTGACTGGAGAGTTCAGCGGGTACGGCCATGTGTTGACTAGAAGGACATCTTCAGACCAACTCCGATATCACACCGTAGAAACCACTAGTACCCACCATTCTCCAATCGCATGGGACTCAGAGATAGGGCATTTTTTCATGTACGAAATGTCTCTGTAGCGGGAGGTGCAAGTAGCGCCAGATTTTCCAAGTCTATGGCGATATTTTGTGGTCCAAGTAGTATTGATGCTCCAGATTGGCTCTAGATCTGATATAGTTCCGACTGGTGAACAACAAGAGTTGCAGGTGCAAAAAAGCAATGCTGAGAGAAGTAATTCATGGTAGAGATCGAGAGAATGCCATTGAAGCCTGGGCGTGAGTCGACTGGACTGGGCTCCTGAATTTTTATGTAGAGATACTTATGAAAGTAATGGCAACTTTGAAGCAAAACGATGCCGTTCAGTTCGAGTTCGTTACACCCGCGGATATCATCGATAGGTCCAGAACTGTAATTCCTGCAAGGGCCATCGAAGCAAAGTTTACGACTAGAAACAAGACAAAAGGGCCATCGAAGACAGAAACTGAGTCACCACCGTCACGAATCATTGAGCCACTCGATCACGTGAAACAAGTTCGCGTTACTTTGTGACTGTCATTGATTCTGAATCACTGAATTTTCTTTCTTTTTAGCCATGTCGACAGAGGACGTGTTCAGTAGCAGCTTTAACGCAGTAGTTGACTGTGATGTACTTGAAGCCGCCAAAGAAAACATCCAGCCACTGCCTCGGGACGTCGCGTCACTTCGCTCTCTTCCGTTCTTGCTACTCCTTATGCTCAAAGAGAATCAAAACTGGTTGCGACTCGTCACAGGCTACGAATAAACGTAGAAATGGCTTTGGAAGACGAAGATGATGACCCGTTGGAAGCCTACTGCATTTTAGTGAACTGGACGCTTGAGAATTATCCGCAAGGCCATAGCGCCGAGTCAGGCTTGTTGGAACTTTTGGAAGAAGCTACGCGTGTGCTGAAAGAAGACAGAGGTGGGAAGTGGAGAAAGGAAATGAAGTATCTGAAACTTTGGATGCTTTATGCTAGCTTCGTCGAGAAACCCACCATCATTTACCGCTTCCTGCTCGCGAATGATATTGGGGTCGAGCTCGCAATCCTGTACGAAGAGTACGCCGCTATATTAGAACGAGATGGCAGGTGTGTGCCTAGCATCTATTGGTTTCCGACTCACTGAAGAAGTCTTCCACAGACGGAAGGAAGCTGATGACGTTTATTGTTTGGGTATCGCTCGCAAAGCGTCGCCATTGGATCATCTCAAGGGCCGATACACAGACTTCCAGAAGCGGATGATGTCTTCTGCTCTGCCCCAGATTAATGCTGCTCCTGCTGGACCAATAACATCCACTACGCGAAGAGCTCTTGCTAGTACAGCTTCCACCCCTGCTGCCCCTCTTCCCTCAATTCCTGCTCAAACTCGACTTCACAATGCGCCCAATGCGCCCTTGCGGATCTTTGTAGATCCGTCAGGGTCTGCTGCCCAGTCTGCGGAAATGGAGATGAACGCGTGGCCAGATATTGGAACACGTAAGACGAGGGTCAAAGAGAACATTCCAGAGACGAAGAAGCTTGCTGGTACAACGTTGAAACAGGCTGGGAAAACGAAGAGATTAGCGTCTGGCTCCTCGGGTTCGACAATCGTGCCTTATAGGGATCCAGGACCCGACGAAATGCCACCGCCGCCGCCACCATTCGTCTCTACAACATCGCGCCCACCGAGCACTCCCAAAGGAAGTTCATTCACTCCCTTTGTAGAACCAGACTCAAAGCCAACAACCGCTCCATCTACCCCAAGGTTTACACCTTTCCGTGACGAGGTGAGTATATAGTTTCTTGTTTCGAGGCTGCTCCTGATTGAATTTTCTTTTCTCTTTTTGATAAGTCTACAATCACCTCACCATTTCCCTCGGCACCTGGGTCGATTATGAAGCCCAAGAAAGCTGATGTTCAATCTCCGACCTCCGAGGCTGAAGCCCTTCGCAAGGACCCACTGAAGAATTACGATACCACACCGGGTCAGTAGTACTAGTTCCGATAGAGCTCATGCTTAGCTCAAGGTACGAATGTTCCTCCCCTTCGACAGCTAAATATCTCAACGATTTGCAGTAGCTGTAATTCATTTCCCATCTATATCCATGTATTTTTCATTCCAGGGTGCCTTACGTCGTTCTATGTAATATCCACATAAACCCAAGAAAGCACTGAGTGATACTCAACCTTCGACTATTTCCGACAAACGTTCAGCATTCTGAACGACCTAGGTATCTTGAACGAAGAGCATTTGTGTTCTCTATCGGTGCTTCGGTTCAGAAAACGATGAGGCTTTAATCGGAAGCTCGATTTTTAGGTATACGAAATATGGATTCCTCTTGTGTTGTGCAGACGCGTGTGTCATGCAACGTTCTATTGGTCAAGTCAAGAGGATTCTTCCCGAACTAGCTGCACAGCTCGGACTATTTGACAACCTGCTGGACACCAAAATGACTGTTGTCAGTAGCTTTACTTGAAGATACAGGAATCCTAAACACGAAGGAAGCGAAGTTGATTGGCTGCTACTAAATGGTCAAGGAAAGCGTCTTCGACCAGAGAATGTTCCTGTAAATCGGAGCCTCGATTGTCCGGAAACTCAGAGGTTGTATGAACTCACAAATCTGTTAAACTTGCAGTCCCTGACTTCTGAGGTTAGCCTATCCAAGCAGGTCGCAGTGCGCAGTGCCGGAAACTATCCTTCGGCCCGTAACCAGTGCGGCACTAGTACGGCTGAAGCAATGCCGTTACCCTTCTGCAGCAAATCCGAGGCTCCAAAGCGCTACTTCCTTCTTAGTTCCCCCACTGGACGTGCTCGGATCGCTCACAGCACTCTCCGACCTCTCAAGCTTCCTCAAGCTTGCCCATTTCTGGATCATTTCAGCGAGTTACATCTTTCAGTTGACGTTATATCGCAAAATGACCGTTAATGCGCGCTGACATCGCGGTGCAAGGCAACGACATCAATTATAGTCGCTTTATGGCAACTGAGTGTATAAGTATGGCACGCCTTTTGGTCGTTTCCTTCCAACCTCCCGTCTGTCCTCTGCTCTCTCTTGTCCTTGCTTGTTATCTGGAATATGCGTTTCTCCACCGTTGCTTCTATCGTCTTATTTGCCACTTACGTGGCTGCGGCACCGTCGCTTGCGATAAGAGAGGTTTTACCCGAATCTGATGAGGAAATCTCGGAAAATATCACCGTTGGAAGGAGGTACGCCGATTATACGAAAAAAGATCTTCTGCATGTCTAAACTTGTATCCAGTTCAGATGTTACCGAACAAAACGAAAAGTCAGCGCTCTCCTTTGTGAGTTCGCTTTTCGGGGAGCCAGACTCGTCTAGCAAACCTCAGCATCGTCGTAGCATTCGTCGGTATGACTCAGAGGCTTGTTATATGTTTTATTCCCTCTAATCAATCGTTTATTTGGCAGAAGTCGACATCCTTGAACATTTGAACGATGAACAGGCTCGGCGCTCTTATTTTTATGATTTTATCTAAATTCTGTTGGGTACGTCTTCCTTCTGATTAGTTTGGATTTTGTTATGAACTAATGATCCTCTATGTTTTTTTAGTTGAGTGCTGAGCATTCTGTGATAGACTAGCGACAGATCAGCGACATGCCTTGTATATGCCTTAGAAGTTAGAACAACTTTAGACAAATATTTAATAGAACCATAGTTTCGTATAAGCGCTCACCCAAGCGATGTTGCTTCGTTACGACCACCTCCTCCTATCAGGATTATCGAGACTACTGTATCCAATGATATCAATGTTCACTCCTATTTCGTGGCTCTGGCTTGAACGACTGCCTGAGTCAGCCTGACAGCAGACAATCAAGACGGCATGATGTGCAGTGCAGTATTTAATGTTCAAAGCCGCCACAACACATCCCGCTTTCTGACGACCCAGTATATCATTGGAATGTTCATTAGCAGTTTCGCTGACAGTCAGAATCTGGACCTTAGTTCGAACAGCGCGCCCTTTGTACGCGTCAGAATAGCTCGAAAATCTGACTCGGATGCCATTCGAAAGCTTTTTAGGATCTGCTTTATAACTGGGAGTACGTTACTAGCTTTATTTAAGCTTACCTTTACTGATGTGCTTTCCGTACTCACAGAAGACTCTCCAGCTCGAGCGCATCTCTCTGTCACCATCCGAACTCCTGCTTTCCATGGTGCTTTCGCACTTCTTATTCTTTCGATAGCAATCGAGATTGCTATATTGTTCCCATTTTCCTGGACTCAGGGGACTTCAAATCATTCTGGAAAGATAGCAGTAGGGGCGGGGACACTGGCACTCTTGGCGTTCTCGTACCTCTGCTGCGTGATATACAGTTCTGTGGCTTTCTTCGCGCGCTTTTGTTACAACTGCCTCCGAGAGGACTTGAAAGACATCCCTAAACATTACGAACTTCGTCCAGTCAATCGCGTTTCGAATGCAGAAGAGAACGACCCGGAGCTTGAGCCGACAGGGAAGAAAGCTTTTTGGGTAGCAGAGGAGATAAATCCTTCAACAGGACGATCAGCTATCGTTGGGTGTATAAGCCTCGGTCAGTCTTACTCCATATCATACCGTCTTCATATTCTGAGTCGTCTCGCAGACGAGTTGCATCCTCCCCTGGACATCCAGCCTGATCTCGCCGAATTATGTCGCATGTGCGTCTCTCCCCACCACCGTAGACGAGGTATCGCCAACGCACTTGTGGAAGCATGCGAAGCGCATGCTAGGAACTGCAAACTCAACGTTTCTGCCATAATATTACGAACAAGTTTCTATCAGCCCAGTGCTAGAAGATTATACACAAAGAATTTTGGATACAAGTTAGTATTGGAGAAGACTATATATTGTGGGTTTGAGCGTTTTCCAGGTTATATGTATCGAAAGGAATTGAAGTCCCAGACTTGACGGTGTACTCATCTTCGGGATATCCAGTGCTGTGATTATTGAAGGATCTACCCTCGTAATGTTCACGATTGACAAACTGACTTTGCCATGTCAACACGAACTTCCCTAGACTTTGCGACAGCTTGCACTGGCCAGTACCTGAGCATGTCGACATTGCTTCGACATCCTTGACTTGACTTCACAGCAACACTGGTGTCACTTAATTTCATCTTGTTAACGTGCGTGTTGCATGAATTTCTCATGTCACACACCGCTCCAGAAAATCCTACATAACAGTCCCGCTGAAACGGACCTCAGTCTCAACGCCCGCGTCAGGGTAGCTCAAGGCTATGACTCGGACTAAAGGCTCCTTGGGGACATAGTTTCACGCGTTTAGCTAACGCGCTTTGTTTCCGCAGAACGCTCCCACTCTGACGCATTTTCTGTCTCCTTTTCTTTTGCATTGATCCTCTACTATTGGGCATGGGATTCCACATCGGTGATGCCAGTGGTCTCTTCCCTTGAGACTTGCACAGTACCCAACGGCCACGTTATGAGCTTCGGAAATGGTCGAGTCGACCGTGGTTTACATGATAAATAGGAAGACTGGCACGAATTTTGAGTCAGCGGGAATGAAAATCATCTGGGTAACAATCACTTTTAATTGTCCGTGTATTACTTGCTACAGCCTCCCGTATTTGAATAAACTCGCATCTTTTCGTAGACAATAATTCTCCCTCCGTTCGATGTTGATATCACTCAGCTCCGCGGTCTATTCGTCTTTCTGGATTTCGCCTACGGGTGCTGCCAACCTTGTACAAGCATGCGAAAGAGCCAGTACCGCTTGTCAGTCACAGTCATACCTTTTCATATCTAATGAAACGTATACTGCATTGAAGCTGGATCTGAAGTACGTCGATTCCAATTGTCTGCATCGAAAGGATTGGGAGAATTTTTAGTTTGAATCCATATCGTACACTTGCGAACGTTAGATTTGTACTTAGCAGCGAAACTACTTAGATTAAAGCTAACCAGGCGGAAAGTAAAGTTGGTAGAGTTCACAGAGAGAAATGATACGTACTACGTACTAATGCTACTACTAAGGGTAATGAAAAATTGTTGATACACGGTTCGTTAGATTGAAGGAATGGTCTACTACTGACTACAAAATGGAGTGATGAATGCATTTAATGATGGTCATGAAGAAAAAAGAAAGACAAGAACAAACTCATTTAACGATCGTCTACCACACCAAAAGAGACGACGCCTCAACATCAGCGTCGGGTAACTCGTTTCCTCTCCCTCCCATCCTCCTCAATATCCATCGCTTCCGAAGCCAGTCCTATATTGAGATTCAAACCGAGATTCTGATTCTGGTGGCTGTTTCTCGTACTCCTGGTTCGTCTCCGTGAGGTCGCATTGTGTACGTGACCATGCACTAAAGCAGGACTGCTTCCAGGAGTCGATGTTGAGCTACCAACGGAAGGAGGGGACGAAGAAGTCGAGGAAGGATCAAGCATCATCATAACAGCATGACGTCGCTTTGCGCCTGCGGCAACAGCGGACACATTCTCGGAGAAAGGTGAGAGTGACGACACAGCTGATATTGTTAATGCTGGAGACGAGATAGACGGTTGCTCGACCGAGGATACCAGATTGGATGCAGAAGAGTTAGGGAGAGAAAAGCGTTCGACGGAGGGCATCTCAGGATTGGGAGGTAAAGTACATTTGGACGGAGTTTGCTTTGTATGAGCACGTTGCGTCTGTCGGAGAGTTGCAGGAGGTGGAGATGGAGAGGCAGCCTGAGAGGGAGGCTGAGACTGTGAAGCTAATCCGTTACTTGGATTAGGACCCTAAGATGTCGTTAGATAATCAAATAAGTTGGGAAAAGAGAAAACTTTACCTGTTCTCTCGTTGGTCGATGAGAATTGGCGTAGCTCGGTGCTTTCGAGACTGTGGCCGCCTTGGCTGAGGCTGTCGTAGAACTAGTGGAGTTCACGTTTCCAGTTGATCCTCGTTCCTTAACCCCATCTCTTTCTTCCTCTTCATCTTCCTCCTCTTCGCGCGACTTGATTGCTTCCATTCGAGCCTCTATCCAGTCCATAACCTTTCCTATGGTCATTCCATGTCCTTGACCAGGTAATGTCGGTATCGGCGACGACGCGCCCGGAGAATCATGGCTGTGCGTATGCTCAATCCCTTCAGCTGAAACACCTTGCTGGATCATCAGCAAGAGGTCATTACACGCAGATGCATATCCGGCATTGTACGCTCTCTTCGAAGCATGTCGAGAAGAGCGGTACAGCGTGGTAATGCTCAGTGCAGCAGCTAAAACAAAATAATCAAGATTGGCTCATAAAAAAAATCAATAAAATTACCTTTGAAATTATTCAATAAATCTTTCTCAGCATTCTGATAAGGACTGGGAAGTGTACTGGCTAGTGTGTTGAGGTTGAGTGAAGAGTCCATTGGCACTGTCAATGGAGCGAAGATATCGTCGTGGAAGAGAAAAGAGAGAAACAATGAAAGCAAGCCGTAATGACCATCAAATCACGTGCCACAAACGCGCATCAGACGCCCAGAACCGATAACGCGACGCGACGCGTAAGTAATTAGGAAAGTTAGACTGGCAAGATAAGCACAATATGCGCAATATGAGCTAAAAGTCCCAGTCTAGAAGATTTTAAACATCTACGTACTCTACGAAGCAACCTCACATCTATAGCCGGCGCAGTTGAGTCGAGTGTGCCATGTCGCATGTTTCCAGGACTGACAGAATTGACCCACTTCACGCGGGGAACCAAGCCTCCTTTTGTAATACTCGATAAAAGCAATTAGCATATTTATTACTATATTAAATAATTATCTCATGAACTTGAATCTAATAAGTAATGGTGTGTCTATTCGATTTTGAGAGCAAATGGGTAATCAGTGTATCCCTCTGGGACTTTTCCATCCGCAACATAGAATGTACTGCGGTCGTATGCATTGAAAGGAATGTTGTGTTCCAGGCGGTAAGGAAGGTCGGGCTATTATGTTTATCATATAAGGCTTGACACCTTAAGATTTGATGGAATGAACTCACGTTTGAGAGAAACCACCTCCCATACGCAACAAGGTCACCTTTATCATCCGCTGTCTGAATTCCGATCTCCCTATCGGCTCCTCCCGCACTGATGAACCAACTAGCACTTTCTTCTTGAGTCCAGACTTCTCTCAAGAAATCGAGGCTCTCTCCCTCAGGTAAGTCCATTTTGGGGTCATCTTGGGATCTAGGCTCGACGACGTGAATATAAGAAAACGTTGGGTGAGCTTTCTTAAGCTCCTCCACGAAATAACGGAATGTTGGCTTGGGATCGCTCATCCTCATACCTGCGAGAAGAGTTAAAAATTGTAATGATGAGCAGAACATCGCAAGCAGTGGCACTATTACTGACCTTGAAATTCACTCCAAGGACTAAGACGAATTGCCGTACGCTCCGCTCCAACAGCTTTGGCGACAGCGTCTACGACTTCCAACGGGAACCTTGCTCGTTTCTCCACGCTCCCACCATACTCATCCGTCCGGTCGTTGCTGACATCCTGCAAGAACTGATCAAGTAAATATCCGTTTGCCCCTACGGTCCTATAAGCAGTGCATACAACCAACGGAAAATAAAACGGTTCGTACCGTGTATTTCAACTCCGTCAAATCCTGCTCCCTCGACGGCATTTTTGGCCGCAACGGCAAACCACTGAGTGTACTCTTTGATTTCCGATATGGTAAGTGGCCGAGGCTTTTGAGGGTCCTCGCGACTCATCGAAATGTTTGACGCAGACACATGGTCATATGGAAAATCGGCTTCCATGCCTGGTTTTCCTGGGACAGCAGTACGTCCTAAGGCCCAAAGTTGAAGATAGATGTATGACCCCTTGGTATGGACGACTTCAGTGATCTGAGGTGAAGAACAGTTAGATCACGCGAAAGCACATGAAATACTAGTTAAAAATACTGACATCTTTCCACCTGGAGATTTGCTCATCACTCCAGATACCGGGAACGTGAGCGTATCCCCCTGCTTGATGGGTGATAAGGGTCGCCTCTGTAACGAGAAGCGTGCCGGGAACGGAGGCTCTTTGTGAATAGTACTCTGTAACGATGGGATGGGGAACATGGGCAGCATTGGCACGGAGACGCGTTAATGGGGCCAAAACTACTCGATGCTTGAGGTGCATGTTGCCAACCCGAGCCGGCTGGAAGAGCATAGAGGTGGTAGGGGTCCGAGCAGGTGTGGGATGTGCAACCATGTTGCAAAGGATAGAGCGAGTTGTGGTTATGTTAAGTGTTCGAAGTAACAAGATACCGAGCTTGAGCAGAAAACAAGCCTTTTTAAACTGGTCGCATGATAATTAACCCATAAAAAGTGATCAATAATTTCGAATCTTGCTGAACAATCTTGCTGAGAGAGGGTAAAATGTCATGAAAAAAAACCTCCTTTTACCCAACTTCGTAAGGCGATTTGAGTCATACTACTCAAATTGATGTTATGGTATTGGTGTTCTCTTTATGCATTGAAGTGCCATAGGTGTCCCTGTGCCAATTAGTAATTGCCTGTCCTTCGAGTTGGTCTGAGCCCAAGTTGCTGTTTACATATCACTTTTGCCATAGGTTCTTAACAAATTGGTTATGCTTGCGTTCGAAACTTTGGTTCACCGTTCGAGGGTGCAGTTGACAAGGGGCGTAGCAATTTTTGGTTCATACTACAGGTTCATACCTGTACATATGCATATACTAGTTAGGTTGGGGCTGGGTTCAGTCAGGGCGTGTAGCTTGCTGTAGCTTGTGTGTATGGAAAAGTGTATGGAAAAAGGCGCAAATCAATTATTACTAATGAAATATATCGTTAATTACATTAGCAATCGACCATTACTCATCGTCTTGCGCATTCTCAATCGCCACATGTTGCCCATTTAGAGGGGTTGGGGGAAATGGAGGAGGCTAACACTAGGTTAACCGGCATGGTCCCATTCACGAATAGCCGGACACACTTCCGCTTATGCCATTCTCTGAAGACGCGCAAGTGGAGATCCAACCTAGTGTAGAAGTTCCTTGAAACTCATGCTCACGATAATCTATTCACCAACTCGAAATATTCTACATTTGGTACCTACAGGCTTAATGCGCCACATATTCGATTTTGAGAGCAAATGGGTAATCAGTGTATCCTTCTGGGACTTTTCCATCCAAAACGTAGAATGTATTGCGGTCGTATGCATTGAAAGGAATGTTGTGTTCCAAGCGGTAAGGAAGGTCGGGCTATTACATTTATCAAATGAGGCTTGACACCCTAAAGATTTGATGGAATGAACTCACGTTTGAGAGAAACCACCTCCCATACGCAACCAGGCCACCCTTATCATCCGCTGTCTGAATCCCGATCTCTCTATCGGCTCCTCCAGCACTAATGAACCACCTGGCGCTTCCTTCTTGTGTCCAAACCTCCCTCAAGAAGTCGAGGCTCTCTCCCTCAGGTAAGTCCATTTTGAGGTCATAGCCTTGAGATCTGGGCTCGACGACATGAATATAAGACAACGTTGGGTGAGCTTTCTTAAGCTCCTCCACGAAATAACGGAATGTTGGCTTAGGATCGTTCATCCTCATACCTGCGAGAAGAATGGATCCGATGATATTGAGTGAAGATCGCAAGCAGTGAGAGTCACTGACCTTGGAATGTATTCCAGGGGCTAAGACGGATTGCTGTCTGCTCTGGGCCAACAGCTTTGGCGATAGCTTCTATGACTTCCAACGGGAACCTTGCTCGGTTCTCGATGCTCCCACCGTATTCATCCGTCCGGTCATTACTGACATCTTGCAAAAACTGATCAACCAAGTACCCGTTCGCACCTATACTCTTATAACAACACAACAATCAATGTAAAATGGATTAATTCGTACCGTGTACTTCGACTCCGTCGAATCCTGCTCTCTCGACAGCATTCTTGGCCGCAGTGGCATACCAGTGAACGTACTCTTTGATTTCAGATACAGTGAGGGACGAGGCTTCTTGGGATCGTCAGGAGTTATAGAAATATTTGATGGCGAGACGTGGTCGTAGGGAAAATCGGGCTCGACAAGCGCCGTTCCTGGAATAGGAGTGCGTCCTAGAGCCCAAAGCTGAAGGTAGATGTATGATCCTTTGTCATGGACGATCTCAGTTATCTGAGGTGAAGAAAAGGACAGGAAAGTCAGATCACCCGAAATATGAAATACGAGTCGTACATATCCTGACCTCTTTCCACCTAGAAATCTGCTCATCGCTCCAGATACCGGGTACGTGAGCGTATCCCCCTGCTTGATGGCTGATAAGGGTTCCCTCCGTAACGAGGAGCGTGCCGGGAACAGACGCTCTTTGGGAATAGTATTCCGTAGCAATAGGATGAAGAACATGGGCAGCGTTGGCGCGGAAACGCGTCAACGGGGCCAAAAACTACTCGATGTTTGAGGTGCATGTTGCCAACATGAGCTGGCTGGAAGAGCGCAGAGGAGGTGGGGTCCGAGCGGGTGTGGGGTTTGAGACCATGTTGAAAAGTATGCGAGTTAATGACGTTATTGGTGTTCAAGTAAGTAGCAAATTACTGAGGGAGGAGCAGATTCTTGAAGTTTTTAAATCTTTCCTGGCGACATTCGGATTACCAACCTTGAACCAGAAATGAATAGCCCACGCTGAGGCTGATTAACCGGATAAAATAGGATAAGTAATCGAATAATAAAAACACTCTGGTTTGGGCAACTCTGTTGTCTCCCGTGTGCAGACTCGACTTGACTTGGAGCAACGTCGGTATACACTTTGTATCGGTTGTACTCTACTACACGGCTCCGAGCTTTCGTTTTGGTAGTACTTTGCGTGTTGAAAGAAGAGAAGGAAGACTCTTGATCATGAGATGCATGAATGATGAGAGCAAGCGATAGAAAGTAACTGATCTACCGGGCCGTCAAAACCGTTTTGGTTTATTCACGCTATCACCAACACCATGCCACTCTGCCCTGAATGCGAACACGTCTTTGTTCCTCTCACGAACCTCGATTTTACCAATATATACGACCGCCTGCGCTCTGAGGCCGGTCCAGCTTCTGTACAGCCAGATGAAGTTGTTACCATTCTCCAAAACGTGGAGCGGGATTTGGAAACATACGACGCAGAAATAACTCGTTTGGAAACGCGCAAAATGTTCTTAGCATTTCAGAAGGAGCGTCTAAAATCCTACGCTGCTCAAGTCCAGTCTCTACTCTCGCCAGTACGGAAACTTCCCTCCGAGATTCTACAGCGCGTCTTCGACAATTGTTGTGACACCAGTCGCTTCGATGTGTTTAATATTCGATCGTCACCGTACATCGGTTCTGGTGTCCTTATCAGAAAAAATCCAGCGATGTCCATCAGTAGCGTCTCTTCGTTGTGGCGGAAGAATGCGTTGGCCATGCCAAGTATCTGGTCCCGCATAACCTTGGAGTGGACGTGGGATTACAAAGAGCTGGAAGTGGAATTCGATGTAAAGCTCCATGAACGGATTATGTCCATGCTAGTGATTTTCTTTTGTTCGGTCATTGGAGCAACCATTGTCATTGGTCGTCGATATCCCAACTCTCGAGGGGACCACATTCTGGAGAAACTCGATTCATCATCCTATTCTCAGACTCTTGGAAAGCCAGGTTCACCGTTGGGGCAGCCTGGTCATTCAATCACCAGACTACTTGGGCATTACTAGTTTGTTTCAGGATCACCTTTCCCAGTCCCGGTTTTCCCTTCTGAACAGTGTCGCAATGATGGCTACTCGGGTATGCGGGGCTCGCGATCTGAATATGTTCACTACAGATACAGCACCCAGCCTAAATAGCTTGAAACTGCAATGCCCCATTCCTAATGGACTCGCGCACTTCCCATTTGTGCAAATTTCTCATCTAGAGTTCAAAACTGATGTTGTGGATATCGAAACGCTGTTCCAGGACTTTCCTAATCTCACGTCGCTTTCTACTGAAGATGGTTATATTGTAGAGCAATCGGCTCAGATTCTTGATTCAACATCCCCCAAAACTTGTCGCACAATGGAGACATTGACGTTGCGCCACGGTGGCAACCTCAAAAGATATCTTAGTATCTGCAGACGTTCTACTCTTCCTTTCTTCACATTTCCTTCTCTCAGAGTTATTCATCTTGTACCTAGTAACGAAGGTGAGTCCTTTTCGAAACGTAAAGCTCCTGGCTGGTGCCACCTTGATCAATTCATGGCATTCGTAAAACGGTCGTCCTTTCCATTAACGACCCTTTCCATTGACAGTCTAGCGATCTCCGATTCCTCCCTTGTCCATCTCCTCATCCATCTCCCAACATTACAACACCTCACTGTCGATGACACTAAAATCACCTCGGAAGTCAACCCTTTGACATCGCAGTTTATAGAGAGCATGCATGCCTACCGGGGCAATCCGCTTCGTCCTCATACTGCTCCTGTGGTTCCTAGGCTATGTTCCCTGAAATTAAATGTTAGCGCGAGCACCTTTAAAGACGTGTCAGTTGTGGATATGGTTCAATCTCGGTGGAATCCGCGATGGGTTTCTAAAGGAGCATCGCTGCAGGTGGGTTGCCTGAGAGAGTTTACTCTGAGGTTCCGGAATCGGGAGGAGCAAAAGGATGTCTATAAGCCGCTGGAGTATATCGAGAGGGATGGGATGAGACTCGTTGCCTTATGGAAGAATCAGGGTGTTTAATAATATATAACATGATTGATTGGATTTATCTGCTTTTGCTATCACAATATACTTGGGTACTTGATTCGCATCATGTTCATGCAACCCGTGAACTCCGTCCTAGAAGGATATCAAACTAGGATATTAAACTTGCTAGATTGAGGATAGCTTGCTGAGAACTTGCTATAGCTCTATTCGCAAGTTTCTGATCTTTCTTCGGCTCACTCGTCTAATGTTAAGTGGGGCTCTGTGGAATGGAGACTTGCTCTGTTTGTCCATAGAGCAAAAATTACTAGTGAGTACTATTACCTATTCTACTTTTTTAGATGGCTACCTATGCAGATACTTTACACAAAAAAGGTTCATAGTCACTGTATCCCTTTCCACTATTATCCCCCTTCCCATAAAATGTCGAGCGATCATATGGAGTTAATGGGAAGTTTTCCAATAGCCTTCTGGGAAGATCAGGCTGTGGGATTTATTAATCGACAATCCAGATAACTGGCGCGCACGTACGTTGGGAATATACTTTCGTCCAAAAGCAATCAAGTTTCCTGTTGATTCTGCCCTTTCAATCGCAGATTGACGATCAAATCCACCAGCTATAATCAAATGTTTTGGGGCCCAAATTTCGCGAATAAAGTCGTTTGAATCGGACTGTGCAATGTTGGAATCCATCGTAGTACTCCCAACGACTCGGGGTTCGCATACCGAGATGTAGGCAAAATCGGGATAGAGGTCTTTAATGGTTTTGACAACGTAGGAGTAGGTTGGGATTGGATCCTCCATTCTCATTTCTGAAGCAGTACTTTCAGTACAGGTATGAATAGAATCAAAGAAAGTCTAACCTAAGAAGGGACTCCACGGACTGAATCTTGCTCCAACTTTTTCCTGGCCCACCTCTTTTGCAACAGCGTCAACTATTTCTAGTCCAAATCTTGCCCGGTTCTCAATGCTCCCTCCGTACTCGTCTGTACGGTTATTCGATACATCTTCTAGGAATTGATTAACCAGATATCCGTTGGCGAAATGGATTTCGACTGGAAAAGAAAATGGGTGATTAATTACCGTATATAACTTGGAGCCAGTGCCGTACCTCCGTCAAAGCCTGCTTTATTTATAGCGTTCGAAGCAGCTTTCACGTATGACTGGACCAGTGCTTTGATTTCATCCACCTCAAGAGCTCGAGGGGTCTCTCGCCCTGTTATTGGTATCGCGGAAGGCCCAATTAGGTCGTACGATGGATTTTCCGCGGCCAGGATGTTTGGATCCCCATCTCTTCCGGCTGTCCATAATTGGATAAAAATATAGCTGCCGTTTCGATGAACCGCATCAGTGATCTAAAAGTCCTAAGTACATCTCTGAAGGTCAGCTTTTGAATTCTTACTTCCAGGCAGCCGCTTGAGCATCATTCCAAATCCCGGGGACGTTCGCATAGCCCCCCGCTTTGGGGTCCACGAGCGTGCCCTCAGCGATGAGGAGTGTACCGGGGGTACTGGCTCGTTGTGAATAATAGTCCCGCATGATTGGAAGTTGAGGGACATGCTGGTCGTCGGATCTCTCACGCGTCAAGGGTGCGAGAACAACGCGATGCTTTAGAAGAAGATTTCCCACTTGGATGGGTTGAAAGAGTACTGTGGAGGACATGTTGCAGTTTGGAAGAGGGGTTGAGTAGAGAAAAGAGAACGTTCATCGTCTCTTTTCAAGGTCTCCCAACCAGCTGTGACAGTAGTGGATGAGTAAGACTCGAGCTTATTACCAACCAGAAGGCTTATTTAATTAGTGAGAGGGCAGGGGGAGGCAAGGCTGGGAAAGCCTGCCGAGTATTGAGATCCTGTACTACCAACCATGGCGCGTTGCTTTCAAAGGACTTGTGCTTGGCAAACGGCGACCTCAAGGTAGAACTAATAATATTCCACCAATAGAACCTGGTCCGGTCCATGCGGCGGGTATCTTGCAGAAGACCATAAATATAGATAGATTCATGGGAAGTGCGAGGATAAAACGCACAATCTCCCGAGAAGAAGGTGTTGCTCCATGAATCTGAGGCTGAGGAAGGGGTAGTCATCCGTAGATACGATCCGACAAATGCCCGCTCGTCCCGGTGATATAGCGCAGGACCTTGCGGGAATCAGTAAGCGCCGTGACCTCCGCATCAGCTCTGTAGACATAGAAGCTAGCATCGAACAGCTGCTCACAGGCCAGTCCTCCGATAAACGAGGTTCTATGGCCTCCTACGATCGTAATGTTCATAGCAGTACCAAGCATACAATGTGTATGCGATCAGAATTTATGCATGTCATGCCATACCATACTTGTCGAAGTTTCGGGCTTGAAGCTGAGCCATACCAAGCAGCTCAGCCTCACGGCTCTAGGCTCCACAAACAAGTATCTGTAATGAGCAACGATACCCATTTTTCTAGGAGCCTGCGACGCATCGAGCGAAGCGCAGATACCCAAATATTAGGAGCAGGAGTTGTAAGGAATGGCTTGATCTGATCTGTGGTTAGTGCAAGAGCCAAGAAGCAATGAAAGTGATGGATAGAGTGGAGTCACTCAGCTGAAAAACCGGATGGCACTGAAACAACTTGAATGGAATATAAATAAAAACATCAGTGGGAACCGGATGTGAGAAAACTCAAAGTAGAGATGCAGATACTGGATACTGATGTAAATGCGTAAAAAATGCGGATGCGGATGCGTGAAGAAATGCATGAAAATGCGAATGCGATGTGAACATGTGAAGACCCAAAGTGGGGATGCAGATGCGGATGCGTATGCGTGAAAAATGCAAATGTGAATGCAAACACGCACAGGAAATGTGAATGCATGAAGAAATGCATGATAGAGATATGGAAGAGAAGAAATCCAAAAGGAAAGGCATGCATAGGGCATAAAGCCTTGAATAAAGCCCAAATTGCTGTGGTATCACCGGATCATGTAGGTGTGATCTGTCTCACAAAAGAAGACCACCAGAGTTTGGAGTAGTAGTAGTATATTACGCGGCTCCGCCATCCAGCGATCTCAGCATGAAGAGTTGAACAATGCATGATTGCTCTAAATCAGCAAGAGACACAGGAAACAGTGGAATCTGGTAAGAACATTGAGTATACCTGGGAGAATGCAGGATCCAGCATAAAGCACCAGATTTAAAAGGACCATTCCAATGGTCCAGATGCAAGACTTGGCTTCAGAGGATAGTGCCATAGGACTCTATTGCAGAGTATGCGGGTCCACAGGATCTAACGTAGCTCAGAGCCACTGTGCTGTACAGAATACTTGACAAACAGCTCAGAAATAGAAAACCAGTTAAGCAATAGTGTGATTAGTTGGAAGATGATATTACATGAAGACAACACATGAAAACGTGAAGATTTTCTGAGCCTTGAGAGCTGAATCCGAGTTGGCGCGAACAACGCGAACGACGTGGCAGTGAGCAAGAGAAAAATATGGTCACATCACTCCGTGACCGTCGGACATAGAACAACGTATGCCGCCCATCTCCTTTGTCAATGAACTTCATACTAGGCCTTTCGAGTCATCACAGACAAACAGTCGCCTAGCAAGAGTTCACTTTGAGATCCGGAATCGGCAGGAACAAAAGGACATCTATAAGCTGTTGGACCAAGAGGAGTAGGACGAGAGCCGTTGTGAATTGTGCAAGGGTCAGGCTGTGTAGTAACGGTATAATACTATGATCGATAGGATTCATTTGCTTTTTCTACTACAAGATAGGTTTGCAAGTACTTGGGTACTTTGTACAGTTATTTATGCAACCTGGGAGCTCCGTGCCGGGAAGAGATATCAAACCTTTCAAATTGAGGACAAAACAATATCCTATCCTAAATTCTAATCTCCTACTTCTTTAGATAGCGGGCCTATGCGGTCTCCTCAGGTTGTGCAACCCCCTATGCAATCTTCCTCCTTCCCTTTAGGTCCACTCAAGATGACTGAAACCTGCTTTGACTGAGCTTGTTGACTGAATGTTGATATTTTCCCGAGATGGAAACTTTGCTCATAGCTGTTTTGTGTTTGAGCCAAGACAAAAATGGCAACAGGATTTAGGGCTTGTATGAGTAATTCAGTAGCAAAAAAGTAAGCCTACAACTGTGAGTAATAAGAGAGACTCACAGCAGCAGTTATGTAAAAGGAGGTTGTAAGTTCTGCAGTGATTACAATAGGTGATAAGGGTGGTTTGTTTACTGATAATGCAGTAGGTATTATAGTAAGTAGCTAGAAGCTCTCAAAGTTTAGTAGAACCACTGGCAGGTTATGTTGTACTAAATACACACCTGAAATAGCGCATAAATTGCCCCAGACTCTACAAGAAGTAATAGAATTCTCTCCCCTCGAGTCAGTTTTCCAGTGATGGAAATTGATGTCATGGATTTATGATGCAACCTTTATTTTCCCGATTATAAAAATCAGATAAGTATAGAAACAAGGTTACAACATAAGGTGGCACTCACCAGGCTCGAAAAGATATCAAACATGTTGCTACCATATTTACAGAGAATGACAGGACAAAATAAACCCAATCAAGAGTTACATCATCACTCTCAATCAAGATACCGGAACTTGCAATGCCATCAACCAAGCAAACACCTAATATAATATCCATGTGAGCTCATGAGATCACTGAAAAGTGGCTACATAGTACTGATTGATCCTACCTATATTTGCAAGCATGAGCAGATGCAAAGTCCATCTCACTTTGATGTTGTCCATCCACACTGCAGAAGCTCTCCACACAATCACAGTATCAGTAATGACTATCTTTTCAGGATTAGGTCAATCAGTATTGCAGTATAAGGCCAATTGAACTCACTATGATATTACTTGACCAGATCATGATATCATAATAGACTGGTTGTGTATTTGCCGCCATTGTTTGTTCCAAGATTCCTCCTGGTAGAGTCACCACAAGGCCATATTTGACAAGCCCTGATATGGGTACCACACCTGACACAAGGAGTACCAACATCAGAACAAATGTACCAAGGAGTACACAAATCATTATTTTCTTTGCACGGCACTACTCCTTTGCCTAGAAAGCCAATGCAGTTAAACAATTGTTATATCAGGGCTAAGTATATGAGGTATGAGATCTCACAAGTAGCTCCACCAGTAGATGTAAAGGGCAATACAGAATGCCAAGCAATATATCCCTAGAAAACAGTAAATTGAGAATTGCCTCATAAGAATCAATATTTCAGTGGTTGTACCAAATAAGATGAGGGTGCATATGTTCTGAACCAAATCTAGGTAAAGCTCAAGTCCAAAATTTGACAACTCTGCCACCTCTTCTGGAGTCATGACTTTAGCGAGGGCTCAGTGAGTTGACCAAAAGTTTTTGGTAGAAAATCACGAATGGTAGAGGTTTTACTGAAGTTTAAAAACATTTCCAGGTGGCAGGAACATATCAACATGCAACCTGTCATGTCACAAGATATCAGTATCATCATGATTGATTAATCAAAGTGCAAGCTATCTGTTCAATTTCATTGATCCAATCCTTTAGGCTTTCAGTTTCAGTAGGGCCCATCAATTTTCAAATGACAGCTAGCTATGGTTGGGCCCATCTGGAAGCTCCGTAACTAACCTTGGACTAACCTGGTATGTTATAAAGGGCTCAGCTCCCCAAGAAGACACGAGGCCCAAACTTGAGAGCAAGGGCCAAAGGCTCTGGTTTTCATTGCCCTCACCGGCTGCTGAATATAGCGAATGTTGAGTGAATGCCAGTGGATTTCAGCAAGTTTTTATATTGAAGCTCGGCGGAAGATGGGTTCCACGGCCTCGAGATTGAACACGGAATTCACTGAGTATAGTAGATCAAGGCCTCGGATGTAGTAGGAGGAAGGGGTACTGAAGAGCGGTGAAGTCACTAACCACTCAGTACTCAGTGTTTAGAACCCAACTTCAAGTAAATGCTTATTTACCGGAGTGTTATGCAAGCGTTATGAGTGCTGTGTTTACATCGACTCTCCTTATAGCTCTATAATCATCCCGTCCACGACAGACTGATTGACCTAGTCAAAATTTCTGGCTGGTAGCAACGATATATTTGTGCGTCGGAGCCAAACGAAAGATGAGGAGAATTGATGGGGGGAATACGCCAACAGAAGAGAACTCCTTAAAAGGTCGGGAGCTTATTCGAATATATGGCACCATATTCCTCAGCACTAGGTGGACCCCCGCCTCCTACTCCTACTCCTACCTCTGTGACTTAGTGTACTCCGCTAGAAGGAGGGGTGGATCTTCCGAAACAACCGTGGCAAAAGTAAGTATGACCGAGCAGATCTTCCATTCCTTGTTCCGAGTTTGAACAAGGGCGGTGCATACAAGGTCACCACCAAGATTTGGATGAGATGTCTATACAGGTCGGCGGGGCAGCAAAAACACAATTTCTGCGATGATGAATACATTGACACCTTTTCGAAACCGTCCAAGACGGCGGGTTGAGAAGGGAGACAATCAAGGCAGGAAATGGCGTATCAAATAATGTATTCAGAGAGCGGCAGAGAGCTGATTGAGATCCTAGACAGTGCGCTCCCTCTGGTGAGCTTTTACTAAATTTCGCTGCATAGCGCTGCTGATATTCTGCGTTGAAAGTTTCTGGTTTCTGGTTCGGATTCATCGTGCATTCATTCCGAGCTTTGCGAGCCAAATGAGGCATCTGTAGATGCCGAAGGTGAAGTTAGTCAGATTCTCTCGGTCCTTGCTCGGTTCAGTGCTCCTAGGATAGAGATGAATATTAACTTGCAAACTCGTACACTGTACAGAGATCATGCGGTCCGGATCGGAACGACAAAGCGCCCGCCGGTTATCTTCCTACATCCACTACGAGGAGACAATGAAAAATAGCTATGTGCTACCTCATTACTGACCGCAATGGATTATACGAAAGTCGGAGACTCTAGGTGTTGTATCAGAGCGCGAAAGGACACGATGAATCGGAGACGAAGTCAGGGCAAGCAACGCCAACAAACGAGAAGCGGGCTTTGCAGCGGAACTCCGCGGAGGAGGATTACAATGAGGATTCGCCACAGATCTTCCAAAATCGAATCCACCCACAACTATGACATCCCTCTCGTCTCGTTCTTCGAGCTGCTTTCCACCGCCGTCAATAGTCACAGGAGCAGTCTTCAAGAAAGATCAGCAACTCTGCCCGGCCAATTTCAGCTCGTAAAAACACGTTCTGCGCTATCACATCCTGGCACCACCAGTCTTTCATCAGAGAATAACAATACGGTACGTCCCTTTCCATGCAATCTCACTAACGTTGCTTACATTGCTCTTACAGAGCGAACTATACTCCTGGCGCAAAATCTTCCAGCTCTATATCGACTCCGAGCCTCGAGGCCGAGCTATTTGGCAGCAGGAGGCGCACGCGAACGGTCCATTAAAGAGAACGAGAAGCGGTTGAAACTGTTTTCTGAGAGAGTTTCATCGACGATAAAGATGAACTCAAGCTCAAGCGGAGCCACAAAGCGCTTCAGCCGTTTCTAGAGCTGAACATGTTTATTCTGAACGTCAAAAAGGTGTGTTTTCTTGATCGCTTATTGAGTTATAACTGATACTGTTCACAGCTTGAACAAGCCAAACACCGACACGATCCTCAAGAAACACACCAAATGTGCAAACTTGGCATGAGCTGCATGAAGTGCGAGCAGTTCAGGAGAAGGGAGAGGAAGATTGTCGGGGTCAAAGGACGTGAAGGTTACCTGTTTCGGTACACGGAGGGCGTTGTAAGCTTTGTCGAAGGGCGGAGCCAATACTACCCGATAACAATTCTCAGCACACTGCAAACAGTGTTTAGTTAGAAAGGTTATATATCGACTCTGTCTGGAAATCTCACTCCTGAAACCAACACTTCAAACTATCGAAAAGGACGTGTGCGTATCGTGTGCTCCAACGTCAAGATGTTAAAGAGCGAGTGTACGTTCGACCCGTCTATCTTGCTAACATAGTCAAATCTTTGCAAGACCGCCAATACCGACATTGAGTAGTCTGGAATACAAGGTGCAAGTAAGCACGAGTGTAACATCTTCTTTTGCTTTGGTTTCTTCAATCGATGTCTTCAATTCTGCCTTGTCTTTGTCAAAGGAAGGACGGCTGGTGTGGGAGGTGGTGCTAGGCGTTCGGCCTTTGAACTTGCGGACTAAACGTGAAAGGTCCTTTAGATCACAAGATATCGGACAGTTTGAATGACTTACAAGCGCGAATAATTAATAAAGTAGTACCCGAAGGACTTGGATAAACTTTCATATGAGGCTTTACAGGAATAGATTACTTCGATGATTTCTGCAAGGTCAGGGATAGAAGGAGCTCCGAGGATGGGAAACGTGCAAGAATAAAAATCCACCTGAGCTTGTCCTTCAAATTCGTGATAACCACTAATGGCATTACCTATCAAGCGAGGCAAATGCAGAAGTAAAGGAAGCGTGCTTGTACTGTAGACGTTGGGCAGCCTCTGGGGTGGAATGGAAAACAAGAATTTGACACAGCCACACACCTGGAAGGCGCCACGGTAATGTGCCGGACCGTGAGTTCGTCGTTTTCAACAGTTACCACCACAGACTCACCAATTACACACTTGTTTGCATATACTTATAAAGTTTTGCTGCTTGCAGGTAACGCTCGGTTCGCCCTCTATATTTCGTCTTCAACTCTAGCCTCACTGCGACTTGTTTATCTCTCTACTGACAGCACATTTGACAGGATTCTATCTTGACGCGCAAAACGCGAAATGCTCTGCGAAAAGTGCAATACCAGTATCCCGGATACTCCTTTGAGCGCGTCGTTCTCCTCCTCCTCCTCCTCCAGAACTTGCTAAGGGCTCAAAATTCTCTAGCCCCTTCCTGCACTTCCGAAATTCGAGATATAATTGCAGGCTTGGACGTTGATGCAGATCGAATCAGATGGGAGCTCATATCGCTGACCAACAAGCTCAAGCGATTAGAGATTCAGCAAGAAAAATACAAGTCTCTACTTGCTCCAATCAGGCGCTTGCCTTCCGAGGTTCTCAATCTCATCTTCACCCATTTTTCATGCGACCCAGACATGCAAAACAACATCTCCGAATCCTTCGGCATCACTCTTCCCGGCTGTAGTCTCATGGCCGTGTGTAGTCGCTGGCGTAATATAGTGCTGTCCTGTACAGCTCTTTGGCGAAAAATCCGGCTTAACACTTTTCTGTGTGACGACACTGAAGAAGCCGTGGACGATCTCGCGAGACTTGCGGCGCCGGTGAAATGGTGTCTCGACCATGCGGGAGGAACTGGACCTTTAGATATCAGTTTTCAGGGAAACATGGGCAACGGCACTCCAGTTCCCGAGCCGGAGTTCATGCGTATTTTATTCGCTCAGTCTGCAAGATGGAGACATCTGGCACTAATCACTGACTTTGCTAATTTGGAAGGTTTTTTTTCCGAGCTTCGCTACTTTGGAGAATTGTGCTAAGAAGTCGCTGAAATCATTGGAATTTTACATTGACCGAGACCAAGGGCGTACCGAATTTGATATCTTTTGCAACGCACCTCAGCTCACTCGACTTACACTGTCCACCCCGCCGACTTCGGACAGGAGGGAGATGCTCCCGCGGGACAGACCAAAACTCCAGAACTACCAGCCGCGGACCCCAACCATGAGCCTTCTAGAGCCCTAGCCCTCTGCCCTAGTCCGGACTCACTTTCTCACGCGTCTCCATACAGTCACTACTCCGACACACCACCACAGTTCTCAGAAACAGTCCGTTCGCTCTCGGTCTTATTTAGGCGTGGCCATTTCTTGCCAACAATATTCGGCCTACTCCTGGACGCTGCATGTTTTCCGGCTCTGCAGGAAATGTCGATCAATTATGAAGAGCTTCACAGAGATATACTCTGGCCGCAAGGCAAAGTTACTTCCTTCCTGTTGCGATCCGGCTGTTCTTTGACAACCCTGGAAATCGAAAACATAGTTATCAGTAATGACGACCTGGTCGCATTGCTTGTGAATACACCACAACTCCGTCGTTTCAACTTTTACGAGAAACCAAGGACGGAAATGGAAGATGACTCCAAGGCACCTGCATCTAAGCACCAACTTATTAGCATGTCGTTTATCGCTCGTTTGCATGCCTACGGACACATCGAAAATGGAGGCTCTCGTGCCCTCACCAGCCCACTTGTCCCTAAACTCGAGCATCTCTCTCTTCGTGTGCTTGCTGACTGGTTCAACGTCGACCAACTGTTCATTGATGTCGTTTGCTCGCGTTGGTCCCCAGAGCGGGTGTAGTGGCGATGACCGGTATAGAGTGCTTGAAGTCAGTGAAGTTAAAGGTCCTGGGTCGGACTCTCGATGAAGAAGTCTACAAACCACTGATGCAACTGCGTAGAGCTGGGTTGCAGGTAGACCTTGTATGCGTACCTGAGACTCGGAGGATTAACGGTATTCATATCTTGTTGTTCTCTCATGTACCCCTTACCTTTCTGTATATTCCCGACTACCAACTTGTTCATACTTCTATGTTCTCGTCTGAGAGCTACAAAATTTATTCGTCAACGTATCAGTTGTGGAAATGGTTCCATCTCAGGAGTTTACTTTAAGATTCGGAATCGGAAGGAATAAGAGGACATCTATACACTGCTGGAGTATACCAAGAGGAATGCGATCAGCCTAGTCGTTGTCTTGTGCAAGGCTCAGGTGTGCATTAACGGTATAATATGATTGATTTGCTTTTGCTACTACAATATAGTTTTACAAGTACTTGGGTACTTACTTCGTACAATTGTGCAACCTAGGAACTCCGAGCTAGGAAGAAATACCAAACTTCTCAAATCGAGGACAAGACGGTATTTCTTGTTGAGGACAAAGCAAACAGGCATAGCCCAGAAAGGCAAACGCCAAAGGTCAAAGCTGGCAATAGCTTTTGTCTGTGCACAATAAGCGAGTTTCGAGCTCCTGATTAGTACATTTGCAAGGTGGGTGGCCGCATGCATCGAACAAAGAGATTATCACACTAGAGTACTTAAACCTTGAAACTTGAGAACAAGACTTTCACTTCTCCACCGTCAAACAACCGCTCAAAGAGTCGTTCTTCCATCTCCCGCATCCAAGCATCCTGTGATGAGCTGCCTCCCCATCCGAGCTATCCGCGACACAGTCTACCGCCCCATGCTACACTGTCTTGCTCAGGTAGCAAATACCCATCAATCAAAAACAATAGCAAGCACACTAAAGCGTATTGACAAACAATGTAGAAACCTCAAGACTCGACCGTGTATCACGTTAGGCCCTAATGGTTTCACCGCGGTGCCTATGAGTCGCAACACTAGGGCCGTCAATAGAAGCTTGAACGGAGTCCAAGTCTGTTCAATGGCTACATTCGAGGGCCGGCCCATTGATTCCCTTCCGGAAATGTTTCGTCATTTCGCTGTCCCTATAGGCACAGTCACGGGCTCCGAACCGTTTATCTGCAGCCAATCCGAATCGGTTTCTACCACCCCACAATGGACTCTATCAGCGAAAAAGAATGGTGTTTCAAGAGCCTCCTGGATCATTGCCTTTCCTTATAGTGCCCATCGAAGCAGCCTGCAAGCGGTTTGGAGAGGGGAAGACGGCGTGGGTTACTACCTTGATGATGGGCAGCGAGAGAAACTGGTAGAGGAGTGTAATGAGAGGCTGGTACGATGGTTAGAGTTGGCACGAGATTCGGCTTTTTTGAAACGGATGTGGGAGAGTGTGATGGTGGGGATGAAATAGTAGGCGAACCTTGGAGCCGATTTTATGAGTAATATTGTAGTTCACGGTCGTGGTAATGGTTGCTATCGTGTAGAAGTAGATACTTCAATGCCTTCACATCTTACCCCTCGCGGTTCTACTTTTTAAGATATTATAATCAAGTGGCAATAGTTCACATGACCGCGAATTTCAGTACGGAACGCGGTCATGTGAACAACAGAACTACAGTTTACATCTTTCATGGAAGAGTCATCTCTAGCTTCTTTAGATATTCCCGCTCGCTACGCTTCTCACTTTGCAAATAAAGCAAAGTCGTAAGAGAGCCTTGTTCTTGCTTTGACCGTAGTTGATGCAGAGCGAACATTACCATGCGAGTATTATTATTGTAAGTAGTCTAAATATCCTACATGGGGGTTTGGGACTAGAATATCCTATCTTATCCTAATCTTTAGATATCGGACGACCCCCGATGCAACCACGCCACACGAAAACGGTTCATAATCACTATATCCCTTCCCACTACTATCCTCTTCCCCATAAAACGTCGATCCGATGCTTGAGTCGTACGGCATCAGAAGGAATGTTTCTAGTAGCCTTTTGGAAAGATAAGGCTGTAGAGGGCGTGGGTGTTAGTGGATTTTGCGAGGAGAAGTAGTTAGAAATCAGTTTTGTGGCAAGCATGCGCGGGGGGGATACTCCAGTCCCTGAGCCCGAGTTCATGCGCATTTTATTCGCTTCGTCTGCGAGATGGGGACGTCTTGATCTAACCCTTAATATGCTCACTAACTTGGAAAGCTTTCCAAGCTTCGCTGCTTTGAAAAATTGTGTTTTGAAGTCACTGAAATCATTGGAACTCTATGTTGACCATAACCAAGGGCATGCTGAATTTGATATATTTCGCAATGCACCTCAGCTCACTCAAGCTACACTGTGCACCTTGCCGACTGTGGAAAGGAAAGAGACGTTCCCGTGGGGCCAGATCAAAACTCTAGAATTATCATTCATTGACCCTAACTATGAGCTTTTTAGAGCTTTAGCCTTTTGTCCAAGTCTGGAGACACTTTCTTACGTGTTTTCATACATCTACGACGAATCACGCTTTTCCGAAATACCACCACAGACCTCAGAAACAATCCGCTCACTCTCAGTGGTGTTTGAGGATGGCCATTGTGCGCCTCAAACATTCAGCTCACTCATGGACGCTGCACATTTTCCAGCATTGCAGGAAATGTCGATTTACTATGAAGAGCTTCTTGCCAGAGATACTCTCTGGTTGCACGACAAATTTATTTCCTTCCTGTTGCGATCCGGCTGTTCTTTGACAACGCTGGAAATGGAGAACACAGTTATCAGTAATGACGACCTGGTCTCATTACTTGTGACCACACCGGAATTGCGCCGCTTCAACTTTTACGAAAAACCTATGGCGAAAATGAAAAAGAAGGCATCTGCATCTAAACACCAATATATTACCATGTCATTTATCGCTCGTTTGCATGCCTACGGAGACATTGAAGACGGAGACTCTGATGGCTTCGCCAACCCACTTGTTCCGAAATTGGAGCACCTTTCTCTCCGTGTGCTTGCTCACTGGTTCAATGTCGACCAGCTGTTCATTGATGTTATTTGCTCACGTTGGACGCCAGAGCCGAATGTAGTGGCAATGACCGGTATAGAGTGCCTGAAGTCAGTGAAATTGTAGGTCCTGGGTCGAGAACTTATTGAAGAAGTGTACAAACCATTGATACAACTGCGTAAAGCTGGGTTGCAGGTAGAACTTGATACTTTCTAGCTCTCCCCGTGTTTCTGCTTGATGATAGTACTTTTCAAAAGTTTTAGTTTCCCAGTATGTTCTTATCTGAGCCACAAATATATTTGTCAAGGCGGTAGGTGTGGAAGTGGTTCAATCTCAGTGGGCTCCGAACTGGGTTGCCAAAGTAGCAGGGACATTTTTTTTGGAAGTTTGGCAGGGAGGGCAAGACCTGGCCAGAAAAAGGAAATGCCATGGAGAGTACAGATCATTCGCGATTTCCACTGAGCCGGCTATCGACGATTCATCAAGCATCACACAATAGTAAATACTACTACTACTACGTGTCGAAATTCTCCCGCTGTATAAGTATAGCATGGGTCTGTATCCACTGCACATGATGAAAGTTGTCTTTGATTTTCAATTTTAGAACATATACATTCATAGGACATATTTATCTTAGCCTTTAGGTGCCTGGCTAGTGGTTTTACAACAGGTTTTATAAATACATATCAATGATCATGAGAATGGCGGGAATGACTGTTGAGGCGACAGAATTGGCAGTGCTCGTGCACAATAGGGAAAGAGAAAGGTTAGTATTGGGCCAATGGAGAGGCATGAAAGCATATGTAAGATTTTAGAGAAGCGGATATATTTCAAGCAAAATTTTTGAAACGAGAGTACAAGAAAAAAACAGACGTTGGTACAAGTACATGCAAGAAATTGAACTATTTGCCTGAGAAATCAGCATTAATCAGGATAGAGGTAACAGATATTGCGAACCATTGTTGGTTTGTTGTGCTTCACTGGGTTGGCAAAGTGTTTACATCGACCGTCGGCTGAACGCCAGTGGCCGGGCGGGTGAAGTCCTGGTTGAGCGCCACAAAATCTGCGAAGAAGCCGCAATTGTGGAGGTAGAAACGCCCGTTCTCCAGCCCACCGGCATAATCCTTGCGCTGCGCATTGCTCGCGGTAGCATCACCTGTGAAGTGACCAGTGGTAGCCTCAGACCAGGCACCACTCGTGTTACGTGTCCACTGGTTGGCGTATTGCACACGGCGGCCGACATAACCTCTAGTGTCTGCAAAATTCTCCAGGAAGGAGTGTACGCCGGATTGATATGTGGTGGTGGAAGGACGCTTCCAGGTGGCGATATAGCGCCAGGCGTTCGTTTCTGGGGTGAAGATCCACGTGGAGAACAACGAACTGCCTGAGCTAGATTCAGGGCGGATGCGTGTGATGAACTTGTAGGTGGTGCCGGCTTTCCAGCCAAACAGGAGGTATGCCTGGCCTCCTGTGCCCTCGCCACCAAAATCGTTGCTGATGACACCTGCGCCCTTGCTCACGAGCGTGGTCTTGTCGCCGTTGTCTGCGTCCCAGACGGAGAAGAGGACCCTGCGTTCGGTGGCGCTGTTGACCTGGATCCCAGAGTAACCGCCGGTAAAGCCTGCGACCATGAAGTACGAGCCGATGGCGTCCTGATTCACAGGAACAGTCACTTCGTTGTAGAAGTACTCGGAGTTGGCTGGGACGGTGTAGGTCATGTGGACCGATGGGCCGCGACGTGACCAGTAGTAGTTCGCTGGGTCATTGGCAAAGACGAGAGCAGCTGTCGTGGTCACGCTCAAGCCCGATACATCGCCGAAAAAGCCACCGTCCTTGGAAACACCCTGCAAGGCCACGGTTACGTAGCCGGGGGCAGAGACAGTGATGCTGCCAACGGGATAGGTCTTGGGAGTAGTGCCTGCGAGTTGGACTGTGAATGCGGTCCCATTGACGGTGACTCTGACAGTGCTGTTGGTGCTGCCCGCCAAGTAGGCGTTCAGCCCGATCGCTACCTGGGTTGCAGAGCCAACGCGAAAGTACGCGCTGCAGATGGTGTTTGGATTGTTCCAGTTTGCCAGGCCGTTGTCGTTGATGACCTCGGCAGCTCCTGCTGGTACTGTGGTGAGGAAGGCATTGCCAGCCAATGCTACTGTTGAAGCTGACATTGTAGATGATTGTAGTATAGTGGAGGGTGATTGAGGAGCTGGAGCTTTTATGTGCAAGTTGAGGCGCACTCAAAGCGCATTGGAACTTGGAGGTGATGTAAATTCTTGCTGCCAGATGTAGTGGGTTTTGATTGCCCTCAGTCAACTCGGGGTCAGAAGGTTATAGTTCTCGTATGGTGGATTTTGAGAGATTACTAGGAGCTCCAGATAGGTTACATTCAGGCTGGGTCAAATGTCCTTGGACCTTCATATCTGCCAATTGCTATACTTGAAGCTTGGATGTTGAACGTTTGAATACTCACTTTCCAAGCGCGTGTCAATACCAAAAACAACACGCTACAAGACGTCGTTCAGTCAATGCAATTGCTGAGGTACCGTGTCTTTTTCGACAGATAACCTGAGGCGCGTTAACTTTCTTGAATTTTTGACCTTAAGATAGAACCTGTATTTCACGATTGCTGACAAGGTATCTTGATTCTTGTAAAAGATATGGAACAGGATAAGATGGGTTATGAGGAAGGGAGACTTGTTGGTAGGATCCCTGTTCGCCCCGGTGATATGAGGAATCGGTACTACATAACTTTAAGGGTTAAAACGTTAAAACATTGAAAGGTTGAACGTTGAACATTGACCGGTGACCGGTCAGCTGAGATTGCTCGATTCACCAGCATACCGTACGGAATGGCTGAAATTGTGTTGCACCATTTCAACGACCATGGTAAGAATTCATTTCCTTTTATAGCAATTTTCATAACACTTTCTAGTATCACGTCAACCAACGATTCTCGCACAGACTGAAAGAAAAAGGGAGTGCGATTATCAGTAATCACAGGACATGTTGCAGAAGCCGTACTCACCTTATCGATCTATAGACGAACCGATTTCAGCTCAACCATACCCAAAACTCCTTTTTCGGCCTCTTCCGGCCACGTCGAATGCGCCATCCATGTCGGCATCTGTTCCACAAACACTCGTGATGGGTACCGGTCCAGCCGTCCAGCAGAAAGTACTAGGTTGGTAGACACAGCGTTGGGCACTGGTGCAGGAGGATTGACGTGGACGGGCCATTCTCTGGCTCTGTTAGAGCCTCTTGCATCGGGAATTCGGTGTTCTACCTCTCTATTTTCTCCTCGGATGCCTATACCTCACAAATCTCCATATTCCATGTCTTTTGGCGGCCCGGACCTTCGAAACCCAAATCGTTGTCTCTTTCAGCTTCCATCTCCTGAATATCGCGAGAAAAGCATCTGCAAAACCTGGGTTTTGATGAAAGCAGTTCTATTCAGTTGCTATTCAGTCCAAAGCATCTCAGAGCAAGGGTACTCGCTGTAGAGCGCTCTGAGCTGCTCTGGGTTGCTTTGGCAGCTTTGACAGCTTTGGAGCGCTCCAGAGTGCTCCAGAGCAGCCAAAGCTTGTCCCAGGTTTTGCAGATGAGGTCGGATTTGCAGCTTTGGAAGTCGTAGGCCGAGGAAGTCCGTATTTCTTGATATGCTTCTGGCTAAGATTTCGGGATATGATGCGAAGTCGGGCATATTTTTAAGCGCAGTTGCCGCAGGGACACGATATCGTTGGAACCATTTTGAGACCAATGAAAGTTCGGGACAAAGAGTTGATAAGGCGCGCGCTGTCACAACACATGTGACCTTATGCGTTTACGGTTATCACGAGCGCTCAGCGCTATAATTTATTTAGTAGTATAAAATTTCAAGCTGTCTCCGCTATATTCCATGTGATTTTCAAACGTTCACCCACTGGCCGGCCAACTGCCAACATCTCCCATACGGCATCACTATATATCAGCAATCCCATACAAATAGCATTCAGAATTTTAATCTTCCTCACGCGAAACGAACGCATCTATCTCATCGTAGCCGTCACTCATATGCGACTTGAAGAAAATTTACCTGTATCCGAACGATGCGTCAACCTCACCATCAGGGCATCATCATTCACGACGACAAGATCTCTTTTATCAACCAGTCCGACGATGCTACGCCGCTGAGTGCATAAGGCTTGTCAATGGGAGACTAGATTTACGCGGTATTCATGCGCTCCATGAACGAAACCTCTCACTTCACGCACAACATCCCGAAGACTCCGAAATTCCCCGGCTACTCACATCCCTGCCATCTCTGGCAACCACTGTTCTACACAGCTGTATCCTTTGATCACTGAAGTGCCGTCATTCGCGTGAAACAAATCTAGACAACTGGCGGATTTTGTCAGGGCGTACTACAGCACCAATACCGCGTTCGTCAATTCTGGTTCTGTAGATGTGATAGGATCATTCAATCCTCCGGTGTGCCGACTATGCAAGTTATCGTGGGTGAGTGCAGTACATATTCCAAATTGCTAGAAACTTGACTTACAGAGTTCGCAGATATCCTCCCCTTCGGAAACCCCTTCGTCGTATCACCACCCGCATCCTCCTTCAAGCTCTTGAAAACTCTGTATCTGATTCCAGAACCGACAACCAGTTTCTGCAGCTCTCAGGCATTGCTATCAAGGTGGATTTTGCGTGTAAAGAGGGGTCCCACATAAGCGTGTTAAAGTTGGGGATAAAGGCAATACTCTTCAAGTCTACACTGGATTCCTTTCCCCACTCTTCCACTTCCACTTCTTTGCCCTCTCTACCACAGAGCTGCCCTTCAAATTCACACTCGCAATGTCCACCTTAATCGCAATGATGGATATGGGGATCTTGTTGAAGATATTGGAGGAGAGTCCTGCTGGTACTGGTCAGGAAGCGGAAGGCTTTTTTGATCATGATCAGGCTGGCTGTTTTGGGATTAGATGGTGGAGAGAGGGGTTGCAGGTGGTTAGGCTGAGGATTGAAAGGAGCATTGTAAGTTGGTTCGACATTGCCTTTTCGATTTTCCAATCTATTCTCGCAGAAAAAGTGCAATGCAACGAAAACTGGACTTCTTGATTAAATGATTAATGATCCCCTCACTCAGTTCAAAATCACTGGGGCACTCACCCTGGTATCACCAGGATGCAATCGCGGTAGGTTACAGTCATTTCATTCAAGCTCAAATGATGTAGGGGGAGATCATACATGAGAGAACCTGGGATCGCCCACCGAGGGCCCGAGACACATTATGGCAGCTGGATCCGCTTCAGAGCTCAGAGCCCAGAGAAAATTTCCCTTTATAGATTATATTGCGCTAGTTGATGATTAGAGCAGCACAACCGCCTAACTTGCATGAAGAAGGTTATTATTGGTATCCTTGCTTTCGGCTCACATTGTCTCGAAAATGCTCTTCCGTAAGGCTGTCTTCCAGAAGACTTTGCAACTGAGGAACAGCAACCAAGATCTTGTTCCCAAATTTCCCTGAAGATCAGTCAATATACAGAGTAATCCTTATAAATATTTTGTTTTACCATTCTTTTCCAGTCCAGAAAATAGATTCACTATGGCTCTTCTGACATCTTTATCTGGATCTTCATCTGCAAAACCTGGATTTTGATCAAAGCACTTCTATTCAGTTGCTATTCAGTCCAAAGCATCTCAGAGCAAGGGTACTCGCTGTAGAGCACTCTGAAGTGCTCTGGGTTGCTTTGGCAGCTTTGACAGCTTTGGAGCGCTCCAGAGTGCTCCAGAGCAGCCAAAGCTCATCCCAGGTTTTGCAGATGTTCCAGGAGGCTTTGCAACTGAGGAAGAGCAGCCAAAATTGCATGCTCAAAATTTGCTAAACACCAATCAACATAGAGTAATCCCTATATGAATGCTGTATCAAGTTACCATTATTCGACAGTTCAGAAAATAGTTTGACTGTGTCTCCCCTGACATACTCATCTTGATCTTGCAGAAGACTTTTCAACTGAGGAAGAACAGCCAAAATTGCATTCTCAAAATTTGCTACATAATAGTCAATATACAGAGTAATGCCCATGAATGCTGTATCTTACCATTCTTTGACAGTTCAGAAAATAGATTGACTGTGCATCTTCTGACATACTGATCTGGATGTTCCAGAAGACTTTGTAACTGAGGAAGAGCAGCCAAAATTGCATCCTCAAAATTTGCTAAATACCATTTAATACACAGAGTAATCTCTATAATTGCTGAATCTCACCATTCTTTGACAGTTCAAAAAATAGATTGACCATGTTCATTCTGAGAAACTGATTGGGATCTTGTAGAAGATTTTGCAACTGAGGAAGAGCACCCAAGATTGTATCATCAAAATTTGCCTCATGATCAAATCTTCCTGAACACCAGTTAATATGCAGAATATGTATTGCTGCAGCAACTGGAAAAGCTTACCTGTTGTTACTAGTTTAGTGAACTCTGTTAACATTCTACTTGTCATCGCTGCTCCTGCAACTTTCAAGTTTACAATCATTCCAGGCATACCAGCTCTAACGAGTTCTTCATCTCCTTCTTCTGGTGCACAATGTAGAAGACAGATATTAGCTTTATGTTTATTTACACTGGAAATGTCTGACTTCTCTCACCTTCTTTTACGCTCTTTGATGCAGTTGTTCATTGACCAAACACATGATTATGTATATTTTATGGATGATCACTTACCTGGCTCCCACTTTGGAGAAAAAAGTAACAAGCCCAATGTAACATTCCAACTGTTTTGTTCCCAGAGAGTTATAGCTGTGCTTTTGCCTTTTAAGTTGCCTACAATATTTGAATAATCAGTATCTTTCTTATATGATTATATCCACTATTTTTTTAATGAACCTTCTAAACCACTTTTGGCATCATGTATAATCAAATAGTTCACCACATCCTGCTTCTCTTGGCAAATTGCAGCATGAATGGCCGTATCATACCATCCTCCTGATTAATTTAGCCTACATAATCCCAGATTATATGTACAACTAACCTCTCAAGTTCACATTTGTTGAAACTAGATTACCGCTTATGAGTCGTATCTAATCAGTAATGTGAGTCGACTAGACGCACTTGCTATACAATCGATGAACTGTCGATATATGCTATGTTGAAACTCACCCTCAAACACTAGATGCAGCCTCTACGCAGGTTCGTATAGATGTAGTCAATTATGCCATTTGCTATTAGTCTTATGATACATAGCTTGTACGCTGCCTTGCAGTACCTATGAACATTACCTATAGAATTACCATACGGACTCCATCTTCTAGGGTACATTATGCACATGTATATGCACTATGTTTAGCAGTACGACTCAAGTAGACTCATACATTGTTATAGGGTTTATTATATTCTGTAGTATAAATACTGTATATATTTTCCTGTAACAATAACCAAGAATCCTACTATTCGTCTGGACACTTGTTCTGCTCTCAGCAAGCAAACCTTCCAATGACTCGTCCTCTACTTCTGACAAAGACAAAAAGACACGCTGTGGAAAGAAAGGAGGAAAAGGCAA
>JADNRY010000478.1:0-45366 GCA_015501585.1 Rhodocollybia butyracea | reverse complement strand
AGCTGTCTTCATTGTCCTCACTGTCCTCACTGTCCTCCTCACTGCCCTCGCTATCCTCATTGCTCTCTTCACTTTCGTCCTCAGAAGTACAGTCTTAGATTTCCTCGCGTTCTCCATCGCCCTTGACATTCTGAGCGCGCGCGCCCGCATTGTGTCTGTCCAATCATGAATGTCCATGTCCATGTCTACTATGTCCAGCCTACAAGTGAAACGGTGAGGATCACGAGCAATCACGTTCAAAATTCGAATCAAATCTGTGGCGCTGTCGAGGAATACCATGTCTCGCAACCATCGAGTAAGATTTAACTCTTCCTCGTCAGTGATGTCAGTCATGAGAAAACAAAAGTTGGGGAGCCAGGAACCCTTGAGAAAATGAGGAGTTCTGACCCACTGAGTCCTATCTTTCGACGAGAGGACGAAAATCAGCATTGAGCAAATATATAGTACAATTGAAACGTACCGAATAAAGCTATGGTCCGGAGGCTGGGACACATAGAGCCAAATGCAGTGACCATTGTGTGAGCCTGGTAATAACACGAAGCTTTGGCGGAAGAGCGTTTGTTCGAACAGATAGTAAGGTATTCCAGTTGTTGGAGTGAAGGCAGGACAGCTTTCAAGTTTTCAAACAGCATTTCTGTGGGAAATCGGGCCTATATGCGATAGATCAAATTGGGACACCATGAATGCTGAGGAAAAAAAAGAGATTACCTCGTCATTTTCCCGACAAATATGTAGGACTACCAATTTTGTGATATTAGGAAGCTGGCGGACGACACTGCTAAGTAGTGGTCCAGTAAAACCCCTCGTTATCATTCCAACTTCCTCTATTGAATCGCCAGCCATGGATCGTAGATGTCCTACCGCATGGTCGATGCATAGCTGGTCAAGTAATAGATTTTCAAGGCGATGAAAAATTAGCGGCACGCAATGAACCGGCGCCCTGGAGCAAACAAGGAGTAAGCGCTATGTTTCCGGAGAAATCGATGAGAGCAGGAAAATTAATCGGGGACACAGGTTTATAATCTGAGCTCAGATTCGAAGGAGCTTCTGCGGCCATATATAGATGCGTGATGGTAGAAGAGTGATGGAGGAGAAAGTCGGAAAGGGCTGGTGTGAGCGTGAGCTCCGGGATCTCTAGGCAGAGGAGATGTGGGAAGCGGCACGTTTGGAGAATAGAGGAATAGATATTCTTCGAGTTGCGGACCGTCAACTTCAGCTTTCGCAAGTTGATTAATCGAGGTAACACCTGGCTCACAACACGAAAGAATGCCGACAAAAGGTCTCCACGACTGAAGTATATCGTTACTAGCATATCGAATTGCGATGGCATGAAAAATAACGTACAAGAAAGGAGCTCAAAATGCCTGACCGCCAAAGCTACCGCGTCATTTCGGATGAGAACACGAGTACACTTCAGAAAATAACAAAGGGTCCTCAAAGAAAATCATTCGGTATAAGGACTGGACGCCAAAGTCGCGTATAAACCGTGAAACGCTACAGAGTGCAACCACCGCGGACTGTGAGCAATGTTGGATGATTTGAGCAATTAATTCAGGAGGAAGATTGAGGAAATTGGCGCCATGCAAATTCAGAGTCATCACAGCTGTAGGTCTTAATTTGAGTGGCAATGAGTCTTAGCTTGGCTCTTGTAAGTTGTGGTCGTAGTTCAAGAAGAAAATAGAGGTGATTCTTTCCCACGAAACACGACAGCACGCGTCTCAAACACTCTCTCCTCTGACTCAGTTATAGTTCTAGCCACAAAAGGCTCAAAAAATCTGGGCAGCCTACTCTAATCACCTGAAGGTACTCGCTATGCATTAAAATTGCGGACCTTGCGCTGAAGTTATCCCTCAGGCGTTTGCAGCTCTCGCTGAGCTTACAAAATTAACCTACCAATATACCTACTAGGGATATATGGAAATTTGCTGCGGTGTGGTATCTCTAAAATAAGTTTGCACTGCCCGCCTGTGAACAAACTTATAAAATCTGCTTAAGGTCATCGTTGATGAATCGATGGCATCTTAGCAGGAAAACCTGATAAATAGGTTCGGGCCCACCTTTTGTGTTATATGCGTTGCGATATTACTTGAGGGTTCTTTCATGACTGTCTCTCTAACGCCAGAAGAAGTAACCAGATATCTGATGATAGGACATTGGCATCGGTATTTCACATTACTGTTTTCCTCTCCAGGCCTGCTGGTTAACGTCGTCTTTGTGTCTCTTCGTGTTTCTAGTGTTTTCTTGTGTGTATCTTCCATTACTATCCTCATACTCATACTCAAAAAATCAAAGCAGTATCAAGCGCCATGGTTTTTTGTACGACTGGATGCTCATGCTTCCGGTGGAGTTGGATGTTGTCTGGTCCAAGAAGCTACGACCTCTGGATATACTCTACATCATCCAACGATACATGCCGTTTGTCGACACGATTGGCATTCTATTTGTAGGAAAGGATGATGTGTGGATTGCTTGATAATATCTGATACTAGCAGTGGGCCATCGCTGTCGCGTGGCAGTTACTCGGGCCCAAAGTGGAAGGTAAGATATACAAGTAATGTAGTCTCCCGTAGGCAGACTCTAAAACCTCGTCGAGGTATAGTAATGGACAATAGATAGATAGATAAAATTTTTCTTCAAGTCGACAGAATCATATTTATTCTGGAGATAACTCTCTTTCGCGGTCATGTTCTTGAAAGTTGACGTTCATCTCACTGTCTGGTGTCGCAACCACCGCAATCCATTGGATGCCAAATGAGATTTTTTCTATATCATACACAAATAAGAGCTAACAATCCTCTTGGAAGTTCCGCAAGTTTTTTGTTGACTCTGAAACCCATGGCAGCACTAGTCTTTTGTTCTCTTTGTCCATGTCATCTGGCTACAGCAAAAATCTCGTCGCTGACATGTTCAGCATACCATCTGGCATAATATGTATACGGTAATGTGTTTTTCTTTTGTTTATCCTGCCGTGCATTGACAACTGTACTTCCCAGGCGCACTCCGCGCGCGCCGCTGTAATATGACTCTGAGCTTTGCTTCCCTGCGCTAGCGCACCCGGGGAGGAGCTACTCTTCTTTCGAGTTTGAGGTGGTAAGGATGGCCATATGGTCCAGCCAGTGCTCCTGATGCTGGACGAGAAGGAACGAAGGATGCATGTGGACAAAGTGAGTAAACAATGTTTATTCACCGACATCTTGGGTTTCAATCTCATCAATCCAAGGAAACAATGATACCTGATACCTGAAACTCTCCAAGAAAAATCGGGATAAATCCATACATTCTGCAACCGCTTCCAGCAAGGTAATATCTATGCTCTTGAGTCCTCAAGCATGTCAGGACAGCCTCTAAAACATAGGATTTGCGAGGATACCGAGCCATCTACTACATCTCTCAGTACACCTTCACAACGCCACAGCCAAACACACCTTCTTCGTTTGCCAGACATCTGTCACTACTTCTTTGCAATTGTTGATGGATGCTCAGGTGGGTTTTTGCTCATAAGTAGTGCAACTTGACCTATACTAAATTTTGCTCTCATTGATTTTCGATGATCTTTCCCTATCGAATTCGTTACCACGCACGTCAACACCATTCTATACTACCTAAGCAGCAGTCAACTCTCCCCACACGCGTCACTGACATAACGCGCTACGGAAGCTGCTACGGAGTGTCGAACGTTCAACGCAGAACAGGACATGGGGAACAGATTTTTTTTTCCTGCTTGATATTGAGCAAAGTACAAACATAAATAGTAAGACGATAGCTTTCACTTCGATATGCTGCATTCGTTCGGATTTGTTGCTAAGCTGTGTAAACACCTACGTCACTACGTTTAATTTGCATTAATGCCCCACTCAACGAGAAGTAATTACCTTAACAGGATTAAGGTACGCTTTTTCCAGGACTAGAAACTCGGCAATAAATTGCCCTCGTAAACTGAACGTTACTTACAGCGAACTTTACGGAACCAATAGAACCAAAAACGTGTCGTATCTTGTTTACCATCAGTGGATGCAAGTGTTGGGCTTACTTCTTATGTGCCCGTTGTCTGATGTGTTCTTGATGTGTTTCACCTTGAGTAGGGATGTATATTATAGGGATAGTCCTAACAGAAGGTAGTTGTCGAATTGATTCTCGTGTCCTTGTTTTACTAGATACTTATGTGAAGCTATAGTTATCTTAGCGATGCGCACCTGGGCACTTTGGGAGAAAGATATTAGACTAACCGTTGGCCTCCCAATATTCTTCGTGGGATGCTGGGTGCCCTGTTTATACACCATGCATCTCTTCCTCAGTTCACAGACATGTAGGTTGCGCCTATGATGCGGACTACTTGTATGTTTATCCATTACCCCCTTCCTAGATATCCCTTCTCCCGTCCGCAGGTTGGTTGTGTGTGATAGTGGCCGCTGAATCAACGTTTTTCTTGGTTTGGGTGATCTTGATGGTTTATGAAGCAGGTAAGTTGATGTATGTACTTTGGGTCAGTATTGAATGATTTTTTTTCCTTTCCAGTGATCCTGACCCTGATGTTGATATCCCTGTCTCTTATATCGTGTGTTATTTTTCTCGCTCTTGGCCGTGGCTTTGTTCTCAGCCCCAGCCCTGTATATACTTAGTCTGTTCAGGAAACTGGTCAGCATTGACCACTGTAGTATATAGAGACGGTAAGGCCTACCTATCTTAATTATGATTCTACTAATTATAGGTATCACTTACTACCTTTTTCTTTTCGGTGATATCTACAGTTGTAACTACTCTTTCCAGTGTGATACTTACCATTCCATCCACGTCAGGCCTGTCAGTAGCAAATTTGCTCACTGTTCTACTACTGCGAGTGAGTGCTTGCATCCTGAACTTGTCACGTCAGCTCATCTGGCACAGCATGATCTCGAGATCCTTTTCCTTCTGCATCAGCAAATGATGCACACCGTGCTGACCAGCAGAGTCGTCCTCCATATACAATGGCAGTTGCACAAACCACCAACCATCTCCTTAAGGGATCCAGAACTCCTAGGGCAAAGAGTCCCGCTATTCCATTGGACCCCAGAACAAGTATGAGTAGTAGGAGTTCGGATTTTTCCTTCTTTGATCTTATTATTCTGGCTCAAGAATCTAGTGTATCAAACATATATGATAGATTCAGTAGCTACTTATGAAGTATGACCCTCAGTTATTACCCATCGGAGATTGGAGTGCTCCTCTCATTTGTATTGCAAGCAGGAGCGGTCAGCTTCAAAACATGATTGGCGAGGCTTAACTATTGATGGACTTCTGCCACGCATGACATTGACTCATAGATGATTGCTCATACATAAGGCAATGGCCATACCATCGATGTGAATCCTTGCTGGAGCATTCAGATTCCGCACGAATGAAAACATGTTCAATATGACACTATATCTCTACCGCTGAGTAGCGAGCGACCTCCACCGTGGACACCTGTATCATAGACGTGACCAACATCATCGGACACATCACTGACAACGTCGACCCTCAAATCATGAGAATCCTTCAGGACTCGCAGACAACCCTCCCCGGTGTGACACCTTCTCCTTCTCCTGTTTCCCAGGCAGAGAATGAAGAATTTAGGGATGTCTATAACACCCTCAGCGTAGGCTCATGGATGTCCAAACATCCATCTAAACCAATATCTCTTCCCTCCAAGTGGGCTTAAGTGAGCTACGGGACTACATCATTAGCCTTCCTGACCAAATTGCCCCTGCTACCACCAATAACAGTAATACGTCCGTGACTCCCAACTCTATGGGAACATTGGGCAACTGGCCTGCTCCGGCTCGATGGCTCGAGGCTCTGAGCATGTTCAACCTAACCCTTTCCCTGCATCTGCGCAGGGATCGCTAGTACCTCAGAGAAGCGCAGACTCCATGAGCCTACCTACCCCATCACCAAAAACCTAACCTCACTGCCGACACCACTGATGTTCTGTTCAAAGGTCTGCAACCCTCAGAGACTCCTGGAAACACCACCAAGATGATCTTTGCATCAATAGGCAGCAACATCCACCTTGGGATGCTCTATGCGGCATATTGGGTTTCAGGAACCAACCCCGCCCACATTGTTCTCCGCTTCAGAAACTTTGCCAAACTCAGCCTACTTCATTTGGTACATCGACAGCCGATGCCCAGCTGTACTATCCGGTATGAAAGCTACTCCTAATGCAAGGCCTCCCTAAGACTCCATCACCTTTGACTCCATGGTCAACAACAAGAAAGATTGTAACTCTAACATTGCATCCCTGTGCATCCCAGGACTCAGCGCTGGCTTCCCTACTAACAACAATGGCGCTGGCACGAGTGGATGGTGAGATCCACCCCAGACTAGCACCTACTACATGACCTACTAACTACTTGAAGTGATAACCGTTTTTATATTCTAATGTAACAGTATTCCTTCAAATACTTTTAATGGACCATTGGACTCTTTGTGTTTCCTCCTCCGTACCTATGTGATATGCTAATCTAGTCTCTTCAGGATGACTCTTGTGTTCACCTTGAATCCAATCTATTTCAGCGGTCAGGAAAAAAAGTAATCTCGGCCAATCCTCCTACGTCACTAAGCGGACTGAGCTTCCAAAGCTCGATGAACATTGTTATTGGCGCTATCCTGGCTTTCTCCTCCTTATCTAGGGTTCAGAATCAGTTGATCATGTAACAGAGAAGCTTAACACAATAGTAGCATTCAACCCAAATAATTGCTTGTGGGGATATTCACATTGGATAGGGCATTGTAACGTGTCGGGATATTGGTTCCGTTTACTAGCCTATTACATGTATATTAATCATATATAACTTTGCAGAAAAACGACGCGACTTGGAAAGCTTGGCACGACACGTCTGAGGCTAAACAGGCGCTCACCGGGGTTGGGGCATGGCAGCTGAGTTTGGGTCTTTTGGATCCAAATCCCAATCTGGGCCCAGATGGCAACAAGCTCACGCGCACGGCTCGATGTATCATATACAGGCTTCACCGCTTGACTCCCCTCTTTGCGGGTTTGCCTTGGGTTTTCCACCAACATACGGCAAAGGTTGGGCAAAGGCCATCGTCTGTGTCACAGGTCATGTGAAGGGTACTTGGGTCTTGGGTCCGGCAGCATTCGGATCAGGCCAAAACGTCGGCTAACGAAGCTGACCGTTCCTGCGCTTTACACATTTGTGTGCCTGTGAACTTTGTGCTGATTTCTAATTCATATACACTTCAGATGACAGAATCTGCTGAATGACTCCAACTCGGATCGCATCCTGCCAATTGCAAGTTCTCCCTCTGTATATATTTACACTGCGACGCAAGTTCAATGTTTTGTCTGGATGTAAAATTTATTACTCCGATGGAACTGAGGATGCTCACCGATACTGATAACACTTCCGCTTTCTTGAACTAACACAACACATCACATCCACATCCACATAGTCAAAACTCCCACTCAATTATGCCTATACCCTACGCTTTCAACCTTCCCACCCCCAGACTACCTCCCCCCACTCTCCCATATCCCCCCGCTTCGGTTCCCTCCGACGCCTCGAAGTTCAAGTTGGCTATCCGACCGCTCAACGTGCACGCTTCGCCGGAAATCAGATACTAGTAGTACCATGACCGATTCCGATACCGGACTCAGTTCCTGTTAGAGTTCTGGTCCGGTTGTATGGCTGAGTTGGATATTGCACCAGAACTCTAACAGTTCCAATCCTAGTCCAAGTCCAAGTCCTGGTCCAGCTGGTAGTAGTTACCATAGTCATAGTCCCAGTCCCAGTCGTAGTCGTAGTACCAGCCCCAGGTCCGGTTCCTTATTACCTCTCTACCTCCTCCTCATGCCATCCTCCCCAAACTCCAACGCCTTGTGGCTCACCCAAATCCTCAACCTCCTCCTCATGCCATCCTCCCCCAACTCCAACGCCTCATGGCTCACCCAGATCCCCAACCTCCACTCAGACTCGGCCCGCCTCGTCCCAACATACACAACCTCCGCCCCCGCGTGCGATCCCCGTTCAAGGCAGACTTCAACAACCTGGGGAAGAATACAAAGTCGTTGTATTGTCGGCATGTCGCTGCTGATGCGGATTGCAAGTCGGATTTGATGTCGGGTTTGCTTGTGGATTCGGATACAGTGGATTTGGATTTAAATGTGAATATGAATTCGGATACGCCTTCTCGGCGGTCACAGCGCTACAACGTACGGATTGATGTGGGTATGGGCATGGGCATGGAGGTGGGTACGGGCATGGGCATGGGCGGAGATATGGACACACTGGAGCATCGTGCGTCATTGAGGCAATTGAAGATTAAGTGGAGGGGAGGGATGGGGTGGTTCTTGAGGCCTTGAGGGAAGGGGTTTATGTGAGGTATGATAAGGGTGCGGTATGATGCTGCTGCTGCTGGTGACTGTTGTCGCGTGACTGGATTTGAGATGAGGAGTCCAGGTGTCAGGTAATTCTTTCCCACAAAACATGATAGGGCATGCGTCTCAAACGCGTCTAAAGTATATTGAGATACATTAAGAAACAAATTGAGTGACATCCCACAATCAAGTATCTGACCCCAGGTTCGACGTCGACGCGTTCAAGAGAACGTACGTCGTTGTTTTTCTTACTGAGATGCAAGCTTCGGAGGCGTGAATATTGGAAGCCTCAAGGACAGATCAACCTTGGAGCGGTTTCGCTCCCACTTTCACTTGCTGCGGTTATAGCATGTATAGGATCTATGATCATGTAAGTAGTAGTAGTAGTTCTGTTTCGACATTCTGAACTCCGAGTTGGAATGGCTGTAGAGTGAATTGTGTACCGAGCAGTCAATGGGCACCATATGTCTTTGCCAAGTTCGGCACTATGTTTGAGGAAAATTGAGGTAAGGACGGTCGACTCTCGGGATGGGAGGAATCTTACGAGGGAAAGAACAATCGAGGTATTTACTCTGCATACTGAACTCTTCTCTGAAAGTATGAGCCTGAGTCTCTTTATCGCTCATGTATGTTCGGTTATTGTGGATCTTTAGGCTTGCAGGCAACCTTCGAGGCTCGTGAGCGGGGCAAGCCTGGGTAAAGCTTAAACAACAAGGTGCGCATACTTACAACTCCTGGCCATTACCGATTAATCCATCTTATCTCATCTGAATAGGGTAGCATTGTTGCTGTCATGTTTAGGTGACACCATTAATAGTTACTATTGATGGTACACTCTACACCCATTTGTACTGCCTGCCTATGAGTGAACTTCTAAAGTCTGCCTAGGGGAGACAATCGATGGTACAGCCTTGCTTTTCTCTAGTCCTAGCCTTTCAGTAAGTTTCAGTGAAGATAACGTCGCCCTCGCTACCAAACTCATACGTTGTAAAGGTACCACTATCATCATGCGACTTATCCGAACCACTAGTGAAGAACCGGAGCTCACCAGCTTTCCGGAGGAGCAGATACCGGAATATGCGATCCTCTCGCATGTATGGGAAGAAGAGGAAGTGTCATTCCAACATATGCAGGATCCATCTGGACCATCCAGCAGAGACTTAAAGAACAAGAAGAAAGGGTGGTCCAAGATTGTACAAGCGTGCAAGGTGGCGCGCAGCGAGAGTTATGACTACATTTGGATCGACACCTGCTGCATTGATAAATCTAGCAGTGCCGAGCTCTCCGAGGCCATCAACTCCATGTACAGATACTACAGCGAAGCAGCCGTTTGCTATGTCTACCTGGCTGATCTGCGGAGTGACCTTCCCAGACGGTCCTTTAGTTTCGGTTTCCGCAAGTGCAAATGGTTTACGAGGGGATGGACTTTGCAGGAGTTGATAGCGCCTGCGAGAGTTGTGTTCTTCGCAAAAGACTGGGAGAAGTTTGGAACTCGGGCGAGCCTGCAAGGGATTCTCACACATATTACCAAGATCCCATCGGAGGTTCTGTTGTCACAGGCTTATCCGAGCAACAGCAGTATTGCGGCAAGGATGTCTTGGGCTGCAGGAAGGAGGACAACACGCATAGAAGACAGAGCGTACTCGCTGATGGGCCTTTTTGGTGTTTACATGCCGCCAATCTATGGCAAAGGAGAGCATGCGTTCATCAGGCTACAGGAGGAGATTTTGAAGGTGTCTGATGATCACACAATCTTTGCTTGGAGCCAACTTGAAGAACCACTAGATTACAGTGGGATACTGCCGCTAGTCCAGATGTATTTGAAGGAAGTGGCAAGTATAAGCCTTTCGGGTCCGACAGCCAACGGCCATTTTCAATGACCAATATGGGCTTACTAGTCCACTTTCCTCTCTTACCCAGAATACCAGTCAAACGCGCGGATCGCGATCCAGAGTTTCTGGCTGTCCTGAATTGCACATCGAAGACGTCGAAGCGTCTGGCCATTTATGTGAGAAGGTCACGTCATCAGCACCAGTATGAGAGGGCTCAATCGGACAGGCTTGTTGAAGATGACGACATACAGGCCAAGTGTGGAAAAATCAAGAGCCTACAGCCTGAGGAACTCTTCTTCAAGGCGTGGGATCTTCCTTCCCGTGAACACTTCAGCTCTTACCACAGTTTCTTCGTCTCTCTTTCTGGTGATCAAAAGCTGATTATGCCTGTTATCTATAATGTAAATGACATCTTCAATAAACCCGTGATGGCCGCCCCCTCGCCGTCGAAAAAATCACTGATACTGGAGATCGTAGCTTGGGAGTTTTTCGGGTTGACTAGTGTCAGGAAAGTCAATGAATACGCCTTCCTCTTCATACATGACCCGAGCCAACAGATGTTTGTCGTTATGGTTGGGAAAAATTCTGGCGGCTTTTGGTTGGACCTTCAAGTCTCAGATCCCAAAACAGGGCTCAAACTCGAGCGCATTCGACAGTCTTACGACACCGGCAAGGAACATGGAGATATACCGGGGAATGTTGGATAATAAAATAGAACACGATATTACACTCGGGATAATATATAGCACAACGGCAGAATAAAGTGAAAAGCACAATATATTCCGTTTGCCCCCTACAGCACTGAGAGAGGGGCAATCGGATGATGTAGCGTATATCTAGCTACTGCTTATATACTGGTAATGGGGGTGATAGGAAATAAGTACGTGTAAGTACGTGTCAATACTCACCACTGTACACCTATTGAACAGATTTCCTTATCGACACGAAGGTCAGCTTGATATTATCCGAACGAGCGACCAAACCCAAGTGTAAAGTGTGAGATAACTATGAGCTTGATCAATCATAACAATGATACTGATATCTTGTGATATCCAACACTTCCCCGCAAGCTTGTAGTTAGTCGAACAAAGAATAAAACAAATGTAAACAATATACCAATCAATCAAATTCTGCATTAACTCCACCCAATAATCTGTGTGCGTGCAACATAGTAGCTAACTTTCAAGCAAAAACACTTTGACGTGGAAAAATGATCTGATGCAATGAATGGTCTTGAAATGATCTGTTCAACTCACGATATGAACAACAATGTATGTCCGTCTGGTAGCATGCCTCTGATGCTTGTCCGATGTCCAATGCCTTGTCAAATACACAATTTGACACTAAATTCGCGCTCCAACGCGATGGGTCTGCTCTGATCAAACACACAGTTCGATCCCAATAAGTGTTCTCTTGACACTTTAGTTAAACACACAGTTTAACAACAATATTTGATACACAATCAAATGTTGACCCGTGAATGATGGATGGACAATGATAGATGATGGTGACGTGGACAGTGTGAGTGAGTGAATAAGTGCACAATGCCGTGTGACTTGAGTAAAGACTCGTATGAGCTTCTGAGTGGCGATAAGGATGGGACTGTTCCTCAATCCTTCTATAGCACTATGTTTTACTAGCCTGCTAGACTGGCTAGGATCCGATTGTGTTGGATAATAAAATAGAACACGATATTACCACTCGGGATAATATATAGCACAATGGCAGAATAAAGTGAAAAGCACAATATATTCGTTTGCCCCCTACAGCACTGAGAGAGGGGCAATCGGATGATGTAGCGTATATCTAGCTACTGCTTTATATACTGGTAATGGGGGTGATAGGAAATAAGTACGTGTAAGTACGTGTCAATAATGAGTGTGAGATAACTATGAGCTTGATCAATCATAACAATGATACTGATATCTTGTGATATCCAACTCTTGACAGGATATCGAAATTCCTGACAGATAATGTAGCCATCCTTGTTGAGGGACGACGCCAGAGCCAGAGAAAATCTGATCGCCGTGTCTACTATATCAACATCCGCATTGTCAAAAATATCGACAAGATTTATAGCAACATAATTCCGGCCGTTCTTCCCACTACTACTCACCAGTATGATTTCACTGTATCTCTGTAAGTATGGGCATACTCACACGTGTCTCGCACTGCACTGTCGTATATACTTCGATTTGTAATAGACACATAGATACATCTTTCTCCATGTTGTGAGTGTTCAAAAAGCTGGTTTCTCCCGACTGGAAACATACCCTAACCATCTTTGGGAGGAGTGTGACAGTGATACCATGCATCTTTTCTTAGATGATGTCAATACCTTGGGCACCCTCTGCTTTCTACATGAGCAGAATCAGGAAAGACACGGATTTGCAATTACATTGGGAATCTCCTATTCCACTGTACGTGCAGCTCTTATTTCTTCAGCAGAGACAGAGTATAAGGGAACCGCAAAGGATATCTATAACTCGTACATTGGTGGGTATTTGCCATACAGAGCCCCAACCATATTAGGCGCAGCTCTGAGCTCGCAGTCTGCAATTTCTCACGTGCATGTGATGCATAACCAGTACAACGTTGAAATTGAAGTCAAACCTCGTTAACCAGTAGTAAGTACAAGGCTTTGACTCGGATTCACCCTCAGATTGAAGTCCGCCTCAGACCTAGATAGGATTTGTACCATATCCCTTTCTCTCATCTCAATACAAATCATTTTTGATTGCAGGAGTGTAGAATGGCGGAAAATGAATTATCTCAGAATCCCAGTTACAGGATGTTTCTCTTCTGGCCCTCGTCTTTTTTGCAACCCGTATGCAAGTACTCAATCAAGAGAGAATCTCATCCAGTAGATGGTCTGTTCCACGAACTCTAGAGAAGTTTTCACTGGGTTTAAAGTCTGACCTTTCAAGAGAGCTTAGGACGCCCAGTAGTGTTTTTTGTAGCTCAAGCACACTCGGCCCATTTCTCCTAGGCGTTGATGGAAGGCCCAGACCAATTAAGACATCTGGGGTTCCCTGTTTCCTTACAAGCATTCTGCCGTTCCCATCGTTGATAAATCTCAGCACTGAAATTCCTCAATGTCCGGGGCGGCATTCGATAAACTCTAATTGCGAGAGAAGCTCAAGAGCCCACCGACCCTCAAACGGCAGGTAACTAACAAGTATATTCAAAGAGTCCTACGATTTAAATTATATACAAGGAGTTGTAAATGTACAGAACCAAGTAGTAAAAAAATTGAATAGACGCGAGGGCACAGAAACTTGAGATTTAGTTTTGACAAAGGTACTTTGTACACCTTCGTGTAGTGGAACTTTGAGCTCCTTTGAGAACTCCACACTGATATGGCTCTCGCCAACCACTCAGCGTGCTGTAAGAGAACGACAAAACCCGGCCAAAGTGAGACGACGGCACCGATCCGTTTGGATGTGCTTGTGCTTCGACAAGCGAGCTTTGGCCTTCGATTTGAATAAGGGCGTTGAGGTACCCTCCAGACAAGCGGGTCGTTGTCTGGTTGAATAGCGGTGCCCAAATTAATAGTAGCCAGTAATAGACAGCATAACTTAAAAAAAGAAAAAAAATCAATATCAAAATACCTGCAGCCACCCCTTTTCTCCGTACTCATAAATGCTGCGTATCCACCTCCTTACACTCCTTCATCCCACCTACATCCCTCGTATCATCATCACCCTCCTCTATTTTGAGCTTCCACCCGCTGCCACGTGAACCCATACCTAGGATAAATTCTGGGGTCGTATCGACGGGGAAAGAGAAAGGGCTGGAGAATCTCTTGGAGGAGGCGTCGTCCAAAGTTCACCCCACATCAGAGTTTTTCTTATGCGTCGGTCTTGAAAAAAAATAACACATTTCGTCCTCAGTTCGTCTGATGAGCGTGGGGCTCAACGGAGGAGGCGAAGCATGGCTCATGGGTCATTGATATACACCATACTTAGTAGGATCAACGTTGGGTATAACACCTACACCTGCATTCCCACCCCCCTTGCCGATGGTGCGTGATAAGCAGCAGGAGGAAAAGGAAGCAAATTCAACTCCTTCAAGCCTCAGCCTTGTCGGACTAGGAACTGATGGTTTCGATAAGGACCGTTTGAGAAACATACAGGTGAGCGGAACGGCTGCACTAGAGTTGACAGAACCGAAATTTTGAGCTACAGCTACAGAACCCGTCAGTTTCTATGATCTGGCCTCCTGCGATAAATCATATTCTGACACTCACCAGAAGAATCACCTTGAACATCATGCAAGTGGAGCCACCCGCACTCCACGTTCTCTTTCTATTTCGTTGTTTGAGCTTGATCTGGAGCCTGTAACGACGGAACAAAAAAAATGTAAAACAGAGAATCAGATTGAATGGATTCTCGTATATCACCAACACTCGCTTAGTACTTCCACTCGTCCACTGCGATTACGCCCGAGTACATCAAGCTTACCACTCAGCGACTCCACTTCCCTTTCCCCTTCTCTCTCTCTTCCCTTGTTGCTCATATCAACGAACCCAAAAGGATCATTTCACCACCCAAATCAGCTCTGTCCTTCACGAAGCTCTTGTTCTCGTTCCAATTCTCCTTCTCCAACTACATCCACACGTACATCCTCTATCTGCCCCTTCATCTCATTGTGCCTTCCCCTTCCCTTTACGACCCACCTCGTTCTGTCTCGTTTTCCATCTCCGATCTCTCCGATCTCTCCCATTTTCTCACAGCAACCTCCAACGCCCTACCTTCACCCCCGTGCCAGCATATTCGTGATAGCGTCTACCCTGCGGGTGGCCGCCTCTTCAGCCGTCCCAGTCATTCCAGAGATTTCAGTTCCAGATGTTTTCGGTTTAAGATGTAGCGTTAATATTTTTGGCAGAAGAGACGATAGTGTCTGCTCGGCCGTTTCAGAGGTAACAGACATTTCCGTTTCGGCGGCATGTTCAGAGGTGGTAGTAGTGGCGAGGATGCTGAAGCTGGGATCGGCGGTGATAGGATGCGAGGTAGGATGAGAGGTAGGATGAGAGGTATGCGAAGTAGTATGTGGACGCCTTAGCTTCAGTAGCTTGTCCTTGTTCCCCTTTCTAAACGCGGAAACGGTACTTCGGTTCCACAGATGGCAGAATCGCATCGATCCTCATTGTCGCCATACCCGTCTCATTCCTACTCCTCCCACTAGGCTTCCTCGTTTCCGGCCGAGTCCCACCACCAAAAATCCCACTTCGGACAACATCCTTACTTGTAAGCAGTGGACCAGTGAAACCCCTCGTTATCATCCCAACTTCCTCTATTGAATCACAGCCATCGATTGTAGATGTCCTACCGCACGGTCGATGCATAACTGGTCGAGTAATAGATTTTCAAGAGATGAAAAATAGCGGCCGGCACGCAATGAACTGGCACTCTGGAGCAAACACGGAGTAAGCGCTATGTTTCCAGAGAACTCGATGAGAGCAGGAAAATTAATCGGGGACACAGGTTTATAGTCTGAGCTCAGACTCGAAGGAACTTCTGTGGCCAAGTATAGATGCGTGATAGTAGAAGAGTGATAAAGAAGAAAGTCGGAAAGGGCTGGTGTGAGAGTAAGCTCTGGGATCTCTAGGTTGAAGAGATATGGGAAGTGTCACGTCCGGAGAATAGAGGAGATATCCTTCGTGTTGCAGACCGACAACTTCAGCTTTCGCAAGTTAATTAATCGAGGTAATATCCGGCTCACAACACGAAAGAATGCTGACAAAAGGTCTCCGTGACTGAGGTAACGAGTAACTCGTTACTACCATATCAAATTACGATGACATGAAAAATAACGTACAAAAAGGAGAGCTCAAAATGCCTCACCGTCAAAGCTACCGCGTCATTTTGGATGAGAACACGAACACACTTCAGAAATAATAAAGGATCCTCAGAGAAAAGAATTTGGTATGAGGACTGGACGCCAAAGTCGCGTATAAACCGAGGCTACAGAGTGCACCAACCGCAGACTGTGAGCAATGTTGGACGATTTGAGTAGTTTGAGAGGAAGATCGAGGAAGTTGACGCCATGCAAGTTTAGAGTCATCACGGTTGTGAGTCTTAATTTGAGTCTAGCTTGGTCCTTGTAGTTGTAGTTCAAGAAGAAAGTGGAATACCAGGTGATTTTCCCACGAAACACGACAGCTAATAGTAAACTTTGTGCGGATGTACTTATTGGACCGTGTCAGGCAGCTCGAACATCTGTTTTGCCTCACGTACCAATTGATATGTCGCAATGGATTGAACATGAGGTGCATAACGCAAGCAGATGCGAACAAATGAGCATCACTTTCGGACAAAGGCTTGGAACGAACGGGTTTCGTGATGTCTTTTGTCGACAGGCGGGTTTTTGAGACAATGATTATGGGTAAAAAGCTCTGTAACAAGTCAAATCAGAATGTAACGTAGAAGTTAGATCTTAGAGTTGAAAAGCACACCATCGGAACGTAAAGAAGCCCGACATTGATGAGGACGTTGCGGAGCTGCGCTACAAATCTAGATCTAGTTTCTTCAAGGGTAACTGGAGAGTAATTTAGCGTTGGTTGGTATGCACTGAAATGGCGTTTGTCAAGTGAAAGGATTAGTGCGAACCAGCTTAGGGGTTTTCGCCATCGGTACATCCAGAGGACCCTTAATCTCTGGAACCGGCGTTCAACGTTTCAACTCTTGGACCGTGCCGTGTAATAAAATCTTCCTTCCTTCCTTCCCTACCTTCTTCATTGAACCTCTATAGATCTAAGTCTTTTATCGCTCATCTATGTTCAGTCATCGATGTGGATATTTAGCAGGCAGCCTTCGAGCCTCGTGGAGTAACGGTAACCTGAAAGCACCGTCACAAAGGAACGAGGGTGCGCATACTTACAACTCCGTTGATTCTCCTGGCCATTATGTTCATCTCATCCCATCTCATCTGAATGATAGGGCAGCATTTTTACTGTCGCGTCTAAGTGACGCCGTTAATAGTTATCGATGGTACCTTGAACACCCGTTTGTACTGCCTGCCTGTGAATGAACTTATAAAGTTTGTCTAGGGGACAATCGATGGTACAGGCTTGCTTTACTCTAGCCTTTCGGTAAGTTTTATCCGAGATAATGTTGCCCTTGCTACCAAACTCATACATTGTAAAGGTGTCAGACTATCATCATGCGACTCATCCGAACCACTAGTGAAGAACCGGAGCTCGTCAGCTTTTCGGAGGAGGAGATACCAGATTACGCGATCCTCTCGCATGTATGGGAAGAAGAAGAAGTGTCGTTCCAACATATGCAGGATCCATCCAGCATAAACTTAAAGAACAAGAAAGGGTGGTCCAAAATTGTGCAAGCGTGCAAAGTGGCGCGCAGTGAGCGTTGGAGCTACATCTGGATTGACACCTGCTGCATAGATAAATCCAGCAGTGCAGAGCTCTCCGAGGCCATTAACTCCATGTACAGATACTACAGCAAAGCGGGAGTCTGCTATGTCTATCTAGCGGATCTGCGGAGCGACCTTACCGGACGGTCCTTTAGCCTCGCTTTCTGCACATGCAAATGGTTTACGAGGGGATGGACTCTGCAAGAATTGATAGCGCCGAAGACAGTTGTCTTCTTCGCAAAAGACTGGGAGAGGTTTGGAACTAAGGCGAGCCTACAAGGGTTTCTCACAGAGATTACCAGGATCCCGTCGGACGTTCTCTTGTCACGGGCTGATCCGAGTAATAGCAGTATTGCAGCAAGAATGTCTTGGGCTGCAGGAAGGAGGACGACACGCATAGAAGACAGGGCGTACTCGCTGATGGGCCTTTTTGGTGTTTACATGCCCCAATCTATGGCGAAGGAGAGCATGCCTTCATCAGGCTACAGGAGGAGATTTTAAAGGTGTCCAATGATCACACAATCTTTGCTTGGAAAGCACCAGAGCCATCAATAGATTACAGTGGGATACTTGCCACCAGTCCAGATGTGTTTGAAGGCAGTGGCGAGTATGAGCCTCTCCGGCCTGACAGCCAACGGCCATTTTCAATGACCAATATGGGCTTACTAGTCCACCTTCCGCTCTTATTGGCACCCGTCAAACGAGAGCTTCTGGCTGTCCTGAATTGCACATCGAAGAAGTCGAAGCAAGTGGCCATTTACGTGACAAAGTCACATCATCATCAGCACCAGTATGAGAGGGCTCGATCAGACAGGCTTGTTGAAGATGATGACTTACAGGCCAAGTGTGGAAAAATCCAGCAACTGTTGTTCAAGGCATGGGATCTTCCCTCCTTCCACCGCTTTGGTGATAACTTCATATATAACTCTATCTCTGTCTCCCTTTCTGGTGATCAGGGGATTGTGCCCGTTATGTCCGGGTCTAACAGCCGTGATGGTCATTTACCACTTGCCGTTGAAGAAATCACTGATACGGGAGACCTTAGCTTGGGAGCTTGGGAGCTTAGAGATGTGAATGAGTTCCACTCCTTCCTCTTCATACATAACCCAAGCCAACAGCCATTTGTGGTTATGGTTGGAAAGAATTTTGGAGGTTTTTGGCTTGACCTTGTCCTAGATCTCAAAACAGACAAGCTCAATCTCAAGGACATTCGACAGTCTTACAGATTTGGCAAGGATATGCCAGGGAAGAACCTCGACAGAATATCGAAATTCCTGACAGATAATGTAGCCATCCTTGTTGAGGGACGACGCCACGGCCGTAGCAAATCTGGTGATTATCTCTACAATATCAACATCCGCATTGTCAAAAAAACCTATAGCGACATAGCTCTGGCCGTTCTTCCCATTACTTGCCGGTGTGTTTTCAGTGTATCCATCTCCAGCGCCATCAAAGCTGGTTTCTCCCGACTGGAAACATACCCTGACAATGTTTGGGAGGAGTGTGACAGTGATACCATGAATCTTTTCTTGGATGATGCCAATACCTTGGGCACCCTCTGCTTTCAACATGAGCAGAACCGGAAAATATTTGCAGTTACATTGAGATTCAACCTCGATTCCACTGTACAATCAGGTGTTCTTTCTCTGATGGACACAGAGGATAAGGAAACCGCAAAGGATATCTGTAAATCATACAACAATAATCAGAAACGAAGTCAGGGTTTAACAAGATACCCTTACGACTCAACCACATACATTTCCAACACTCTTAAGGGCTCACAACTAGATCGTACATCTGTTAGCTTGCATGTGATCAGAAAGTCCCATAGTAGCCGGTACAACCTCCGGCATAACCAGTACAGTGCTGAAATCAAAGTTAAACCACAACCAGTATGGTAAGGCTGAGACTGAGGTCCACTTCGGATCTAGGAGAAAGAAATCGGGTAGCGTGTTTCTATTGCGCTAGATAGGAAATATTTGTACCATACTATCCCTTTAGCCTCATATCTTAATACAAATCATTTATGACTGTAGGAGTGTGGACATGGCGGAAAATGAATTATCTCAGAATCCCAGTTAGTACAGGATGTTTCTCTCTTTTGATTATTCGATAGCCTTCGCCCCCTGGAATCTGTCGCTGTAGTGAATATTTAAGTTGTATTTGTACTTACTTCTGGCCCAAGTCTGTTTTGCAACCCGTACGCAAGTACTCAATTAAGAGAAAATCTCATCTAGGTCCAAGGTGATCTGTTCCACCAACTGGTAGAGAGGTTTTCACTGGGTTGAAAGTCTGACCTTTGAGTTGAACTTGGGATGTTCAGTAGTGTTTTTTGTAGCCTAAGCGCCAATACTGACTCGGATTTCTCCTAGGCATCAACGGAAGACCCAGACTTGGGGTTCCCTCTATTTCCTTACAAGCATCCTGCCGTTCACATCATTAATCAAAGGCGTCCAAGTTCTCTCAACACTGAATTTTCTTAGTGTCCGAAACCGCCTTCGATAAACTCTAATCGCCAGAGAAGCTCAAGAGACTACCAACCCTCAGACGGCGCGTAACTAACAGGTGTATTCAAACAGTCATACGATATAAATTATATGCGAGGAATTGTAAACATCTGCAGGACCAAGTAGCTCAAAAAATTGAATAACACGAAGATACAGAAACTTGAGGTTTAATCTTGACAAAGGTACTGCACCTTCGTGTTGTGGAACCTTGAGCTCCTTTGAGAACTCCACGCTGATATGGCTCTTGCCGCTCGCCGAACCACTCGGCGTGCCGTAGGAGGACGACAGAACATGGGCAGAGTGAGACGACGGCACCGATTCGTTTGGATGTGCTTGTGCTTCGACAAGTGAGCCTTGGCCTTTGATGGATATTCAAGGAGTTCCAGGCCAGGTGACGAAAAGCGTTGAGGTACCCTCCAGGTAAGCGGATCATTGCCTGGGTTGAATAGCGGTGTCCTAACTAATAGTACTCAGTAATAGGCAGCATAACCAAAAAAGAAATGGATTGATATCAACATACCTGCTGCCCCGTTTTCTCTGTACTCGCTAACTGCGTATCCACCTCCTTACACTCCTTCATCCCACCTACGCCTCTCGCATCATCATCGCCCTCCTCCCCATAATCCAACTCCATCTGCCTGAGCTTCCACCTGCTGCCACGTGAACCCATACCTAGGAACACTTTGACTAATGTTCAGGATAGCCATCAACGGGGGAAGAGAAGGGGGCTGGAGAATCTTTCGGAGGAGGCGTCATCCAATGATCACCCCACGTCAGAGTTTTCATGTGCGTCGGTCTCGAAAAGAACAGCACATTTCGTTCTAAATTCATCGAATGAGTGCGAGAGTGGGCGTGATCCCCAGGCTATGTAGGGCTCAACAGGCGAAGCATGGCTCATGGGTCGTTGATACCCTCAATACTTGGCAGGATCAACATTGGGCAGAGCACCTCCACTTGTCGATGGTGCGTGCGAGAAAGGAACATCTACGACGGTAGTGTTTTTTCGCGACCGGGACTCGATAGGGAGTCCAGGCCCTTCGTTGAGAATGAGGATGGAGAGACGCAGGCGTATCTGAGGGGAAAGGAAGAGGAGCTGAAGTTGAATTCAATCGCGAGAGGGGGTACTGCGGTATATACAGTCACGGAAGATCCTGTCGAGGACGGCGTAGGAGACGGGTAGGACGCTTCGATTCCTAGGCTTGGGCGCGGGTGATCCATGCGCATGCAGGAGGACATGTACTCGGTGTTTTTCTGGTTTACCAGTTCCAGTATAACTCGGGTTCAGATTCGTGTTCGTGTTCGGGTATGAGAATGAGTGATAAACCAGCTCTCCCATGCCAGCACTCCCAAACAGGTGCCGAGAGAACGCAGAAGATTCAAAACCTGATGAGGATATACCATCGCTTGATGACCTGGATCCCCCGTCCACCCAAACTCAGCCCACCCTCACTCGCAAACTCAACTCCCTCTTCAAGCCTCGACCTCGTCCGACGGGAACTGCTATTCCGATAAGGACCGTTTGAGAAACATACCGGTGGCAATAGAGTTGACAGAATCGAAATTTTGGGCTACAGCTACAGAACTCGTTAGTTTCTATGGGATAAATCGTATTCTGAAACGCACCAGAAGAATCATCTTGGACACCATGCCCACTCGCCACTCGCACATCTACAATCTCTTTCTGTTTTGCTGCTTGAGCTTGATCTGGAGCCTATAGCGACGGGAAAAAAAAGTAGAACAAAGAGTCAGATTGAATGAGTGCTTGAAGATATATTACACTCACTAGTTACTTCCATAAACATGTCATCTTACCGAGAATATATGACTTCCGTGGAGAGTGACCTCACGGGTTGCGCTAGAGGACCAAGTGCCGCTTCGCTTTGCGATACCAATTCTTCGCCATTATCACTTGATTCCAAGCAAAGTAGCGTTACGTGAATCGCAGTTTTTCGAAGGGCCCAATAACCGCAGCTGATCGCCTGGAAAGAGACTCCGGGAACAGGGCTAAAGAGACTATGAAGGAAATGACCGAATGAAATCCAAAGGTACCAAGATGGATCTGCCAACGATGTAGCACGGAAAAGGTAGCAGGGCTGCAGTCATCAGAGCCGAGATCAAACAGATGCATGAAAAGAGAGTGGCGAAGAGGTAAGGTCCAGGTCCCTGGTGTACGCGAAGGTACAATTAGACGGCGGTGCTGATAAAGACAAACGTAGCAAGGATGACACTGGGACCGGCTTCGACATATTGACCATTCGACGTGAGAGCGGTTAAAACAGGCACCGAGGCAGAACTACATGCAAGATTCGCCAAAAGACAGGCCCACATCCATTTAATACTGACGAGTAGCACAATGAGGACCTCACGCGCACGCTTTAGCTTTAGCAGTAGCGCAGCCAGAAATGGGTCGACGGGAGGCGACAGGAATGCAGCTATAAGGAGCAGAGAGCTGGCCTACAGAACATGATATTAGTAAAAAAAGTAAAAGAAAATGAAAAAATGACCAGGTGATTCTTTCCCACGGCACGCGAAAAATAAATTGACATGGTCGACGCGTTCAAAAGGAGTTGCGTCGTTGATTCTCTTACTGAGGCGCAAGCTGAGGCGTGGACATATCGGAGGTCTCAAGGATATCGATAGACATCGAACTGGCAAGCGCTTTCCCTCTAATCTTCACTTACTGTGGCTATAGCACAGTGAAAACAATCTATGATCATGGGGTCAACTAGTTGGCTGAAAACCCTTTCTGGTAAGGCATTTGCAGCATCTTCTAGAGCTTTGACTCATCCTTTGGATGTAACTTTAAAAGACCTCCGATGGGGACCAATAAATTTGTTAGAAACTGGGTGGTGGTGGTGGTGCAACCGACGTGGTCCCATTGAGGACCAGTTGGGGATAGGCCATGTAGACTGGATCCGAGGTTTCTTCGCGACTTCATATGCAGTCTTGAAGCAGTCTCACCATGGCATGCTAGTTCTGTTTTGAGTTCAAGTTCAATGGAACTTCTGTCGAGTGGATCGTGTACAGAGTGAGCAGTTAATGGGCGCCGCCATATGTCTTTGATACATTCATCATGAAGTTGGGGCAAGGACTGTGGGGAAAGAACGACCAAGGTAATTGCTCTGCATACTGAACTCTTCTCCGAGAGTATACTTTAGCCTTATCGCTCACCTACTAGTATGTCAGTGTTCGGTTATCGGTGTTGATGCCATTTAGGTTTGCAGGCAACCTTCGAGCCTCGTGAGGGATAAAACTTAAAGCACCGTAAAGGAACAAGAGTGCGCATACGTACAACCCAGTTGATTCCCCTGGCCGTTATCGATTAATTCATCTCATCTGCATAATGAGGTGGGAGCATTTTTGCTGTCGCGTCTAGGTGACACCGTTAATCAATGATGCACCCTACACCCATTTGTACTGCCTGCCTGTGAATGAAGTTACTATACTATGGTCCGCCAAGAAGTGCAACTTTTTGATAAATCCTTAATAACTTTACAAGGACTAAAAAATTCGTAAATCTGAGGACATAGATTGATTTTGAGTAGATAAAACAGCTCGCTGTTCTACTAATTCTCAGAAATGTCTCTATTTTAATACATGGAATTGTTGCAGTACATTGAAATATTGCTACAAAAAATAATTGAAGGCATTGGACTACGGGAACGTGTTATTTTCAAGATTTTTTGGCGAGTTGCACTTCCTGATGGGGAGCACTTCTTGACAGACCATAGTAAAGTCTGTTTAGGAGAATCGATGGTACAGCCTTGCTTTCCTCTAGCCTTTTGGTAAGTTTTAGTCGAGATGATGTTACCCTTGCTACCAAAGATGTAACTCATACATTGTAAAGGTGTCACTATCATCATGCGACTCATCCGAACCACTAGTGAAGAACCGGAGCTTGCCAGCTTTCCGGAGGAGGAGATACCAGATTATGCGATCCTCTCTCATGTATGGGAGGAAGAGGAAGTGTCATTCCAACATATGCAGGATTCATCAGGACCACCCAGCATAAACTTAAAGAACAAGAAAGGGTGGTCCAAGATCGTGCGAGCGTGCAAAGTAGCGCGCAGTGACAGTTGGGACTACATTTGGATCGACACCTGCTGCATTGATAAATCTAGCAGTGCCGAGCTTTCCGAGGCCATCAACTCGATGTACAGATACTACAGAAAAGCGGCAGTCTGCTATGTATACCTAGCGGATTTGCGGAGTGACCTTCCCGGACGGTCCTTTAGTTTCAGTTTCCGCAGGTGCAAATGGTTTACGAGGGGATGGACTTTGCAGGAGTTGATAGCGCCGAAGACAGTTGTCTTCTTTGCAAAAGACTGGGAGAAGTTTGGGACGAAGGCAAGCCTGCAAGGGATTCTCACAGAGATTACCAGGATCCCATCAGAGGTTCTGGTGTCACAGGTTGATCCGAGCGAGAGCAGTATCGCGGCGAGAATGTCTTGGGCTGCAGGAAGGAGGACAACACGCATAGAAGACAGGGCATACTCGCTGATGGGCATCTTTGGTGTTTACATGCCGCCAATCTATGGCGAAGGAGAGCATGCCTTCATCAGGCTACAGGAGGAGATTTTAAAGGTGTCTGATGATCACACACTCTTTGCTTGGGCTGGAGGTGTTTACAGTGGGATACTCGCCACCAGTCCAGATCTGTTTCACAGAAGTGGCGAGTATAAGCCTTTCCGGTCCAACAGCCAGCGGCCATTTTCAATGACCAATATGGGCTTACTAGTCCACCTTCCTCTCTTACCCATTGTATCTACTGTCAATCGCTTAGATCCAGATTTCCTGGCTGTCCTGAATTGCACATCAAAGACATCGAAGCGTCTGGCCATTTATGTCAGGTTAGCCTGGCCAGGTCACCAGTATAGGAGGACTCAATCGGACATGCTTGCTGAAGATGACGACATACAGGCCAAATGTGGAGAAATCAAGGGCCTACAGGAACTATTGTTCAAGGTATGGGATCTTCCCTCCTTCTATGACTCCGAATATTTGCCACTCGCCCCACCACATATTTCTCTGTCTCCCTTTCTGGTGGTCAGAAGATTGTGCCTGTTGTGTCTAATAGTGAAGACTCAATCTACAACAACATCAGCAATTTCACACAAATGTAAACTGTATAATTGCATACTTGGTGTAATCAAAACGCCTATACATACCCCATCATACCTTGCCAAGATTTGATCAATCATACTCGTAGTATAATCATTATACCTGATTATACCCAGTTATACACAGCTATACATTGCTATGATGGGCTGTACCAGCACTAGGATTTAGCTTATTACAAGGCCTTTTGAAGCTTTAACTTCTTGTTGCCAAAGCATTCCGTGAAAATTTCAAGTGTCAATGATGAACTTTTACTACTAGTAGTGAACTCGAAGAGTGGACACAACATTTGAAAACAACTAAGTCAAGTGGCCGGCACTTGATGATCTCGTGACAGCTACCAAACGCTACTGTACAGGTCAATCTCACGGTTTTTCTCCTCACTTTTCTTTTTTCTGTTCTCTCATCACTCGTCGCCCGCCCGTCGCTGAACGTAGTGCACTCGGGAACGGCATGGTTCATTTTTTGATTTTCGGCGTTTGCCCTCCCGGATCTCAATTGCTGTCATGTATTGATTGTATTAAATATTATCTTATCTACCTCTCCAAGTCCTCATTAATGCGCGTGCCGCGCAAGTTGTTCGCCTAGGTATATCAGCAAGTGAAGCCTTTGGGCTGAGGCTGGATATAGAGAGCACCTTTGGACGTGGAAAGTGCCATTCACCCGCTGGGCATGTGCCAGAGCGCTTTCAGCAATTAAGTATCTGCTGCCGCTGAGCAAGAGCGAGGTGTTAGATATTGACCTGGTAGAGTCTTGAGGACTTATACTAACTATGGACTCATGGAACAATATAGCTAAATTACCTTTTCATTACTTAGCATCCTGGGTCAAAGTGAAACCCTATCGCTGTTCTCTTTGCTCCAGTATGTACTTTACAAAAAGGACTTGTACTATTAAATACTACACAAATACTAAATTATCCCTGTTCTCTTCGCTCCAGACGTACTCAGGATTTAATACAGGGAAGCTAGAGCGAGTGCGGCCCCGCTTTTCCATCGTGCTCTGCAGTGGCAGGGTCAGGAAGGGCTTAGGGTGCTACTATTTAGTATTTTATAAAAACTTTCTTGAAGTTTTGAGTGTTCCAGCCCTTCAACAAAATGCTGACAGAGTTGCGGATTGTTCCTATAAGAGGCCCGGGGCCCACTGCGGTTGAAGTATTTGCCTAAGGGCCAACTTCTGGACCCCCATCAAGCTGATTCTTTGGGGAAGTTTCTTCCGGATACTTACTGTGAATTTTCAATCTTTATATCCACTTGAAGTTTGGTCCTTGGGCGCCCTCAGTGGTTGGAACTTGATACAGGCTGTACAGCCCATCCGGAGGGCAAGTTCTTAGGTATATTTGTATGCTTGTTAGACTCGTATGTATGTTACTATGTACTGATATTTCCTTATATACTAAATAGTGGCATCTCACACTTACAAAATGACAAGTATGTCAGTTGAGTAAGTACCAAATCCTAGAAAAACACAAGGGTGCAAACAAAGGCTGAGGGCATCAGTAGGCCAACAGCTGTATGCTTAGTACTAGTAGTAGTACAGACTTGAATATAGATAATAGACCCTCCCTCCCCTGATGTATTTCAGGAAGAAGGGTTCACACATAAGTATCACTAAGCAAGGGATAATAATTATCATTAAAGGAATAAGAAATGTCCCACTCCAGACAAAACATACTTATCCTATAATTCTACAAACCAAGGGCGGGACCTGGCAACCTAGCTTGACCAAGTATCCTTTTAGGGCTCGTCACCGTATCTGTAGGCTACGGAGTACAGCCGTAAGCTACGGGAAATCTTCCGTACCATAAGGCCTTCAAACGACCCGTATTTTACCGTACCGTTACGCCGTATACGGTACTTTTGGTGAACCTAAGGATATCAATGAATTGCATCAAGTTTTGGGGCTCTCCAGTTCAAAAGAGCACTTGAATGCCACTCCTATAGGTACTTTGGAACAAGTCCATGTTGGAGATATTGATGTCAGGTGAGCAATCGGTATTGCTCGCCGAAGTTTCTCCTGTGGAGCCGTTAGTTTTATTTTGTGTTTTATCTTATCCGTATATTCTCCGTAGCTGTAGTATTTAAACTCGCTTAGAATGTTATATTTCCCCTGCGCGTTTGCTAGGGCTTACTTGCTATAGACCGGAGTGAACTTAGAGCTTATTCGACGTCTTGCTTAATTCACTCCAACAGTCCACTCTTTGGAAATGTATTTATTTAACATTGACTTAACGTCTGTTATGGTGGTCACATTGAGTCACACGCCATCACACACACATATCACAACTTTTCCTCTCTCTCAGTTCTGAAGTAGGAGAAGTACCTATGAGTAGTATAAGAGCTTTAAGGCCTTGATACATCCGAAATAAATACTATTCACCTCGTATTTGGGACGGAGGAGTTCATTGTAACACGTGACCCTAAAGTACCGTCCGTATCCGTATACGGCCGTATTTTGCCCGTACCGTACCGTATGAGGAGAGATTGGTCCATAAATACGGAGAAAATCTCCGTACCGTATATGGTACATACGGTGACGAGCCCTATATTCTTTATGGTAGCAGATAATTGCCAAATGTCGCTGAAAGTGCCCACATGCCAGCGGGTGAACAATTTCCACATCCAAGGGTGCTCTACATACCCACCCTCAGCCCAAACGCTTTGCCTGCTGATACCTATGCAAACAACTTGCGCGATGGGGAGGTAGATAAGATAAGATTTAATACAATCAATATGTGACAGCAATTGAGATCCGGGAGGGCGAACGCCGAAAATCAAAAAATGAACCATGCCGTTCCGAGTGCACTACTGAACGCCCATGCCAACTATTTATCGATATTACAACTGAAGGATACTCAAGCAAACTTTAACAGCATCAAGATCACAGATGATGAACAACTGAGGTTCTCGTTGCTTGGGTGAGTGGTCTTCCATACTCCGACTATCTTTTTATCTAATGTAAACAACTTCTTGTAATCCAGGATATCATTCTCTGTGATCGTGTCTCTCTTTCCTAGTCTCTGTGGCTGTTTGAGAGATCAAGGGCTTCAGTACGTCTTATTTTTCTCCGCTTTGAACAAGTCTCTAACTTTGTTTAAACTTTTTCAGGTCTTCGAAGTGCTCAGGAGTTATCTCTTCATTTGGTTGTTTCGGGTTTTGGAGGTTCCGAAGGCGATCTGTTCAAAGTCTCGGTACGTTTTTTTTTCTTGTTTAAACAAGCTCTTGATTCCGATTTTCAAGTCTTCAATGTGTTCAAGAGATATTGGGAACGAGGATAGGCTGAATATCGGCGGCAAGGGTATATGTGGCTGTCGTGGAGTTTTCTTTACTTGCATGTATCTCATAACCTATGTACAGTAGTAGAGCATTGAGCGGTAGTGTACCAAAGCAATAATGATTATTTTTCGTCCTTCTTTCACTGTTTTAATGTATAATGAGCAATAATAAGTGAAAACTGGACCTATAATATTGGTATGAGTGAGTATAATGAGGTATAATGCTGTATAATGACAAGGCATAATCAGTATAAAGAGCGGTATAATCAGACAAAATCGGGTGTGTAAATATGCATAATGAGCTATAATGAGGCATTTCCATTATGCACTCGGGGGTCTATACATACCCGAATATACCTCCCGATAATTGTATAATCAGGCGTGATCCGCATGTATACACGCCAATCATACCTGATCACAATTGTGGAGAAATGCTGATGAAGGCCCATGACAGAGTCCCTCTTGCCAACCGTCAAGTCACTGATACCGGAGATTGTAGCTTGGGATTATTTGCGCTGGGCAGCTTCCCCCCTGAACTTGAATCCTATGCCTTCCCGTTCATACATGACCCAAGCCAACGGCCGTTTGTCGTTACATCAGCATTTCTCCATGATCGTGATCGGGTATGATTGGCATGTATACATGCCGATCACGCCTGATTATACAAATCTCGGAAGGTATTATCCGGTATGTATAGACCCCCGAGTGCATAATGGAAATGCCGGATTATACGCGTTTATGCGCTGTTTATGCTCGGGGTCTGGCCCATTATACGGCGCTTTATACAGATTATACAGATTATACGCCCTCTACACGCTCAATTATACCAGATTAGATGGTCACGAAGAATGGGTAATAATGAAATATGTATATTCCATCTCGTACACGACTAATAACTCTAACTAGCAGTGGTACATACAACATAAACAACGAACGAGTCATTCTCTACCCTCAAAGATCTGTGCATTCCCAAAAATTCCCTGCTGCAACCACCATTGCATTACTACTGCCGCCTCGATAGGGTGAATTCCAAGTTTGATTTGCGAGAGATGTATGAGGTAAACGAAGAGGCCGATAGGCTGAATTCTAAAAAAAAAATTGACGAGTAAGTAAACGAGAAGTAAAGTAGGGTTCCAACACGCGCGGAAAAAAAGTGAGAGGAGAACAAGTTAGAGTCGTTGAAGATGCTTGATGCTGTCGGCCATTGGATCATCCCTCGTCATAAGTGTTCCTTTGTGACTTCCGTTGCCAGCGTTTCCTAGCGTTTGCGGTTCAGTTTGCTCGACATCTTGCACAAATTGAAGGTTCCGTTTGTTCTTACAACTTGCATAAATTTAAAGAGAGGATTGATTAGTGCTTGAGTTTGACCTAAGTCTTGAGATTTTGAGTGACTTGAGAAAGAGAATTTGACAGGAAAATCGACAGAGGAAAAAGCACAAATGTATTCGACAATCAAGTCGTGAGATATAATTCAGCTGAACTGTACAGCTGTCACGAGATCTCCAAATGCCGGCCGCTTGACTTAAGCTTTTTTTTCCTGCGCCTGTGCTTCCGCGCACTTCTTGGACCACCCGCCTTGGGTTACGTGCTTCAGATAATAATGTTTTGCAGTACTACAACTTTGGCTTCATTGGCTTGACAAATTTTATATTCAAAAGTAGTTGCTGCAGTGAGCAAGGCCACCCGACATGGATATGCATAATAGCGTATAATCCAGTATAATCAGGTATGACAATTATACCCAGAGTATATTGAAAATGACTCTCAGGGCGGTATGATGGGGTATGATTTGGCATTTTGATTACGCCGAGTATACAATTATACCGTTTACATTTGTGTGAAATTGCTGATGTATGGCTGGAAAAAATAACGGCGGCTATTGGTTGGACCTTGTCCTAGATATCAAAACAGACCAGCCTACTCTCAATGACATTGAACAGTCTTACAACTCCGGCAAGGAACGTAGTGATATACCAAAGAAGAATCTGGACAGGATATCAAAATTCCTGGCAGATAATGTAGTCATCCTTGTTGAGGGACGACACAAGAACCGTGGCATTTCTGAGTACTATGTCAACATCTGCATTGTTGACAAAGTTTATAGCGACATAGCTCCGGCTATTCCTCCCATTACTTCCCAGTATGATATCTGTGTATCCTTCTCCAGCGCAATCAAAGCTGGTTTCTCCTGACTGGAAACATACCCTGACAATGTTTGGGAGAAGTTTGACAGTGATACCATGAATCTTTTCTTGGATGATGTCAGTACCTTGGGCACCCTCTGCTTTAAACATGAGCAGAATCAGAAAAGATTTGCAGTTACATTAAGACTCTTCAATTCCACCATACAGTCAGATGTTCTTTCTCTGGGGGACACAGAGACACTGTACTACAAGAAAACTGCAAAGGATATCTGCGACTTGTACAAGAATAATCAGAGACAAATGACCTGTTTCGAAGACTATTATGGCCTATCTTCCGACACTCTTAGGGACTCGCTTGAATTAGACCTACCCCAGTATGTATTTGTTTCATTGGATGTGACCAGAGAGTCCCATAGCGGGTACAAGGTCCATGACCAGTACAAGTCTGAAGTTGAAGTTGAACCAGTAAAAGCCAAGCTTGGAGATTGAAGTCCGCTTCAGATTTTGATACGATTTGTACCATATTCATTTAGCTTCTCATCTCGATACAAATCATTTATGATTGTAGGAGTGTAAACATGGCAGAAAATGAATCATTCCGGAATCCCAGGTTTCTCTCTCTCTCTTTTGATTTTGCGAAAGCCGAGAGTGCGAACCCCGAGCGGACTGGACAGTGAGTAAGGTTATAACTTATCTAGCTGAAAAAATCATCAAGCGAGATTTGATTTTGCGAAAGCCTTCACCCATTTGGAGTTTACAGTTTAAATATATTATATCTATAGTACTTACTTCTGGCCCAAGTCTGTTTTGCAACCCGTACGCAAGTACTCATCTAAGCGATTCGTTCCACCAACTCTAGAGAGGGTTTTCAGGTCGAAAGTCTGACCTTTGAGAACTTAGGGTGTCCAGCTAGTAGTGTTTTTTGTAGCCCAAGCACCAATACTGACTCGGATTTCTCCTAGGCATCGACGGAGGACCCAGACTCTGTTTCCTTAACATCCGTTCTCATCATTAATCAGAGTCACCCCAAGTCCTCTCCGCAGTTGATCTGTCCGCAGGGATTGAAGCATGCGCAGATATGACGGACTCGAAATTCATCCGTTATTTTACAGTGGTGTACTCAGTAGTAGTATTCAATTATCCAAAACAACCGCACTAGACCTCAAAACAATATTTTGTAAGTATTCACAAATTTATCTGGTCGGGGAGTAGGGAGGAAAGGCTAGAATCCCGGTCCGAGACCAAGTCTTCTGGTTCTCATGAAGAGAAGGATGATTACATTCGATCAAGTTTGGAAAGCAGTTATCGTTAACGTATACGCGGTCCATGAGGAAGAATTATATCGCCGTCGGAGGGTGGAGTGCGAGCAATAATGGTACGTATTTCCCCCACTCAAAGGAAAAGTGACAGAATGACCATTTGATTCCTCATTACTATGGGTGACCAGCGACAAGCAAAGTAACGCTATTGAATAGCGAAATGTGAACGGAGGTTCCAACTGAGAAACCGTGGCAGTATCATCGCCTAGGCGTCGGAGCCCCCACCGACATATCTTGGGACAATAAGTATCCCGATATCGCTAGAATTTGGTACAAGTAAAACACTCACATAACAACAATGTTTGAAGGTGTGCATATTGCTTTGTGTATTTTTTATAGAGCCGAGGATCGTCCCAACGAACTTCGTTAATAGGCGAAGCAGCTTCAATTTCCAAATTCTGGAGCAACGCGAGCGCTCTCACTTATGCTGATAATCATCATATTTTTAAAGCTCCCGCCTGCATTTAATGACCCCTGTTGTCAAACAGTTAGCGAGTCTACAGACGTAGTAAATAAATCAGAGCAACATTCTTTTCAGTGGCGTTCCACGTCTTGCATAGTAGAACTGTGCCTCCAAGATGCAGGCCACCCAATGTCAAGATAACCCCATGCTTGCATCAGGCTCAGGCCAAGGAGTTGAAATGCTGAATTCCAAAAAGCTTGAAATTCTCGTCCTTCAAGTTGTGCGAGCACGGAGAAATAGTATAGGTTAGATAAAACCAGAAAGATCGTACGTACTAGTATAACACGTACATATGCTCAAACAACTCTGCACAAGAAACAAGTCGAACAAATTTGACAAGAGTAAGTAATTGATGAAGGCGTACATTGTCCAGCTCAAGTAGTTGTCCATGTGTAGGCAAAGAAAGAAAACACTTTCGCGAAGGCACCCAGGGAAAATTCTCGCTCCATTGCCGCCTAGACCCTACGCGTTTGAATTCCTGCTAGTCAATCAGGTGGAGCTGTGTGCTGGTTCGTTTTCTTCACCTTCTTCAGGCTTCGGCGTTGATCTGTCCTCTGCGGAGACTGCAGGAGCATAGTAATTGAAGTCGCACTGCGCCCTGCGGAAGGCATCTTGTAACAGGTCAGGTTTTCCGAAACTACAGAAGCTAAAATGAGTCGAAATACATGCAAGGAGATACATCACGTACCACGGATTCCATCCATAACTGTGGTCAGCCTTTCCTCCCCATAACCGGCCGTCTCCTCGTTCCTGATCCTGATCGACAGTTTCCATAAAGCGGAGGAGCTCTGGGTGGGGTGATGCATCACCAGTAGTCAACGATTGCACCATCTTGAACGTTAACGCTGGCTCGGTTGAGATGTAGGAGAACGAAATAAGATCAAGAAGCCGAAGGTCGGATATCGGTTCAGAGAAAAGTAGGACGTTTCTTGAATTGATGAGAGTTCTGACGAAAAAGATTGGCCATTTTGTCGATGTGAGCTTCGCAAACTGCGTGTCTGTTGATACCAGTTCATACCAGACCTGGTAAGGGTGTATTGTAAGACAGTATAAGACTCTTTTTCAACGACAGAAACTCACTTGGTGAATCATCCTGTCAAATGGACTAAACGCTTCGTCGCGTCCTTCGTTTGACAACACGTTATTGGAGCTTCCCTCCAGGTACCATCTGTATTCGAACGGGATAAACATGGCCTGCGGGAATTGCCCTTTCACAAGTGAGACTGCGTCCATAATCGATTAAGAAGTGTCTTCATCAAATGCGTCTATGCTTTGCAGCACGACCACAAAGCTGACCGGCTCTTTCGGATCCGCCTCCAACCAGAGATGGAGTACATTTCGCATACTATGGTGATTCCTCGTCGCGCTAATCTTCCAGTCTTGGTTTCCTACTAGAGCGGACAGTAAGAGTACGATTGGCCGGGCCATAGTTACGTGGTAGCGGTGATCTAAGTCTTTTGGTGTATAGAGCTGTTTGGTCAAGAGGACACCAGAAGAGTGCGGATCGATTGTTTTTAGCCAGCTGTATACGGGTGGACCCATTAAAGGTGGGATGATGAAGCTTCAACGACGCGACTTCTCTCTGGACTATATCATGGCAGATTACCGCCACCATCTTCTTCGCCAGAACTATCCATGAGGGCAACTCTTCGACAGTATATGGAGGCATCGCACTACGGAACGAGCACCGCGAATATCTGGAAAGTTGCTTGTGTGTCTCTTCTCTATCTGATTACAATAAAACCATTGACCGAAACGCGATCTCGACATGACCAGCACAAGAAACTTCCGTTTTCACTTTGGTCAGGTCACGCTTTGTGCTGACGTATAAAATTTAAAGAGGTTCGATTGCCCAAAGGGCCATGACCAGAAAACGGCTTAAACTCATACCACCATGGCGATTCTCCGCAAGTTGTATCGTCCGCCAGTCCGGGTCAGTATCTCGAGTCTGAGCTTCTCCTTTGTGTTCACCGACTGGCTACTTGGCATCACGTCAGTCTCTACGAAGTTCTCCTTCCAAGCGGCGAGGACGTCCATCCACGCCCTAGTGGCTGCTATATCCATCTTCTCGCTCATCAAAAACTCTCGCGCAAAAAGAGTACGAACGAGGCCAAGAATTCAAGCTATATCGAAGTTGGGTCAAGTTTGCTCCTTATGTCGATACATCCGCGTTCTACCTTCCAGCTATCGAGGCCTCGATGGATAGGAGAAACTTGACGGCTGCGGTTAGAGAAAACTACATTGGAATCATTCGAGAGCTTCGCGACAAGATATATGAATTCAGGCTGTATTATAAGAAGGTGCGTTAACTTGGTCTTTTCACATCCTTATCTGTATTCAATCCTTCAGTAGGTCGCGGAAACTCAACCATTCAGCCAAGAGACCTACGATAACCACACGATTTTGACAGGGGATATTCTCGTAAGTGACCTACCTCTTTCCTCGTAGGAATTCCATCGATTTTCCCCCATTAGAGGTGTATAAGGAAACTGGAGGAGCTCGAGTACGACTTTCCTTGTGTACATCAGGTTGACCGGCATTTGCTCGATAAGGCTTTTGGGCGTATTCTGGGCAGCTTCCGAATGCTAGACGACGACAATCCTAACTAGGAACTGATTTAGCTGACTGATATGTAGACTGTTCTGAATGTTTGTAGTTTCTTGTACGAAGCGTGGACCGCATATTATCTTCCGTGACAATAGATATCGCGTGATGTCACAGCATATGCCAGTCTGTTGATCTTTCGCCACCACCACTGACACAGCGGGCAAGGACCGTGGCAGTTGATTTGCAACTGCGTTTAACGCAGTGGAACGGTGTTGCCCTAGGCAGTGGCCGGCAAAGCATATAACCGGTCCATTGAGTTGTCGTAATGTAATGTAAACTCCGATACGGAGCGCCCACGGGCGCTCCTTTACGATTTTCGTATCCTTTCTCCGAGGGCTAGGTTCCCTTGTCCTTGCGGACTGCTGGTGTCCCCCAGGGCACAACACGAAGCGAGGAAAACATCAAAAAGTTCCTACGTTAAATGTAATACAGCATGATGCCGGTCTTCAGATACAGAACCATTTTAAAGGGATCAATGCTTAGCTGGCAAGACATTGTCAGGCTGCTAAGTACTGTCAAGTGTACGAACATAGAGACCTACCCTCAAGTTGAAAGTAACCAGTGACCACAAGTATCTTATGAACAACTGAGGGTCTTGAGAATAGCCTGAAAGAAAATTATAGATAATAATTTAATATGAATAAAAAACCTCTACTACTAATTGGCACAGTAACAGTAGCCTAGGCTACACTTTGACTAGTACATAGGCATCCTGTAAGCATCAAAAATGGGAAACATGTCAGTACATGCAAATTAGTATGGTCCTAGTACGTATGGTGGAAGTATAGTAATATCCCTGTGTGGGACCCCCTTCCAACTCCCTTCCAGTCCACTTGCTAGTCCTGGTTGAGTCCTGGCATCTTTGAGAAATGCCTGAAACAGATACCTGAGAGATGCAATGTTCAAGACACCACTGATGCGGTAGTATCATAGTAGTAGTAGCAGTGTGAGCCAGATTATGGGTGCAACACCATCATAAGTGAATATTTTGAACATGGAAGACATGAGGATATGGCTCATATAGCACTTCTCAAACAAACTTAGGCTATGGCCAGCTTGTGGCCAGCAACAAATTACAAGTTGATTTTGGATTAATTACCAGCTTGGTTTACAGGGCGGGAAAAAATTAGAGCATGTAACCACACAAGCATTTACAAAATGACTGCCAGCTGCCCTTGGGGAATGTCAGCAGTAGAACATGTACAAGGGCAAAGTGCGTGAGCGGGAGACTGATTTACGTCGTTACAAATGCTAGCTATGATGTCATGCAATGTACGAGATGACCATGTGCGAGGACATGACCAACTTTACATTACGAGGTACATTACGAAAAGAACTGAATGCAAGAACCGGTTATATGCTTTGCCGGCCACTGCCTGGGGCAACACCTTTCCACTGCGTTAAACGCAGTTGCAGATCAACTGCCACGGTCCTTGCCCGCTGTGTGACACTGTCCGTGCCAAACGCCTCGAAGCCAATTTCTTATTTGCAGCGCTCTGTGCGATGAAACTAGTGCTATCGTCCTCAACGATGTGAATAACTTTGCTGCTTCTAATTTGCTTTATCATTCTTTTTAACTTACACAGTGATTGGTTCTATGTTGTTCGATATACTGGAACTTGAAGCTTGAAGCTTGAACATCCTCTATCCGTCTTTGAACCTGCTTGCCGCCAATTTCCTTAACTTTCCTTTCAGAATTAATCAATCGAATTGTCCAATGTTACTCACAGTCTGCAGCTGTTGCACTCCGTCAAGCACTCCATACAAGTCAGAGTCGTCTCGAAGTTTATACTCGACTTTGGCTCATCACGAAAGATGATCCTTTGTTGTTTTTGAACAGCGGAGTGCTCTCGTGTTCTCATCCAAAAATGATGTGGTAGCTTTGAGCTCCCGTTCGTGTGCGTTATTTTTTCGTGTCACTGCAATTCGATGCTGCAGTACTGACGGTTTTTTTTTTCAGTCATAGTACCTTCCGTTGACATCCCCCCGTTTTGTGAATCGGGCATTACCTCGACTACGAGTCAGTCAACTTGCCAAAGCTGATTCGCTAAAGTTGTTGGCATGCGAGAATATCTATTCCTTCATCCTACGAATGTGCCATTTCCTGTATCCCTACAGCCTTACCGGAGCTAATCCTCACGCAAGCCCTTTCCAACTTGCTTCCTTCGCCGCTCTTCTACTGCTTGTTGGTGCCAAAAGTACGCTGTGGCATCATCTTGTTTTTGATTGTTAACTAATCGATGAATTCAGCTTATCTGCCGCGAGAACTTACTGAAGAGAGGTGGTGCCCATCGTAGGAGGCCAGCCGGAGGCTCTGTCATTTGTTACGGCGGTGAGATAGTTAATTCCAGTCTAGTATCATCAAAACTCACGATCCCTTTGAACAGCACCACTAGAGCAAAGACTTGAGTGAGGAAGAGGGGCGAGCATTGGCTGATCCTACTGTCGGTGCTGTGGATTGCCAGCAACGACAGCAACGGATCTATTGGGAGAATGCAGATGGTGGTATGTTGTAATTACATCTCTTAACCTAGACGCAATCTTTTCTAGATACGAATCGGAAGCGGGAGCATCGGCACTAGCGGCGTTGAGCATAATCAAGATGTGCTTGAACGACAGTGGTGGAATAGTACCTCAATATTCTACTGTCATATAGCACTACAACCTCCTTCAAAAGCTCTTTCTACTGGATCTAAAGCTTCACTCAGGCCTGGGATGAGAAAGAAGTCGCTTACGAGCTCACCTTCTCTTCAGCAGCTTTCGGGAAGGTTGGATTATCTCAACAACATCTGGAGACATGGTTGCGCATGTTGCAGTTCCTGTTGATACAAACAAGGGCTCCGGGTGCTCGTTTTGCTTGAACACTCCTCCTCCCGCTGTATGTACTATGAACCCAAGTTAGTTATCATCGATCGTCTTCAGTATGTACGACAACCTTTACTGCTTTATATATTCATTGTGCATACTTTATTTCATTGTTTCCTTATTTAAGTCTATCATATCTTCTTAGCAATACGTAGCTTCAACTAAGGTAAATACATGAAGGAATGAGAGATTCACTCGACATGCGATGGGCGCCTAAAAATCTTCGCTGTAGTCATCTGTAACACTAGAGTGACGGATCACGGTAGTATCACACGAAGAGTGGGGGATTTAAAGTAGGTGCAAGAGAACCGGTGTAACTGGGGGAGTTATGATTCTGAGAACCTATCGTACTTACAGTAACCAGCGAGCTTATATACCTTTCTAAAGACTATTACTATAAGTAGATACAATATAAACGGAAACGAGGAAGTAACGAACGAGTAAACTGCGATAAGATAACATCAGCATTTCTCCACAATCGTGATCGGCATGATTGGCATGTATACATGCGGATCACGCCTTATTATACAAATTTCGGGAGGTATGTACGGGTATGTATAGACCCCCGAGTGCATAATCGAAATGCCTCAATATAGCTCATTATGCGCATTTATGCACCCGGTTCACGTCTGATTATACCACCATTTATACTGATTATGCCAGTCATGATACAGCATTATACCCACTCATACCGCATTATACAGCCAATTTTTACCTCAATTATTGCTCATTATACATTAGGGACAGTGAAAAAAACAGTGAAAAATGATTGTTATTGCTTGGGTACACTACAGCGAACTACTACTGTACATACTGAGGTACTAAGATACACGCTATCAAAGGAAGCAACCGTGCTGGACAGTCTAAAATCCCATGACAGTCCCTGTAGATAGATTAACAGAGCGAACAAAAGGCATCATATGATGATAGCCTCGTTACTGCTGGGTGCAGCTATGCCAATGCCTTCCGAGTGCCCCAAATCCTTGAAAAAACGAAATTAAGAACTCGTTCAAAGGCAAAAAAAAAATGAGATGCACCAAACCCCTTAGCCTCATCGTTGCTTGGGTGTAGCTATGCCGATGTCCATTCGAAGGCGAAAAAAAAACGCCTGAGCGCTTCAAAGACCTCGAAGACCTGAACGAAAGACCTGAAAAAAACAAATTAAAAACTCATTCAATGGGGGAAAAAAATGAGACGTACCGAAAACTCCGAGCTCTTTTAACGAAATAGAGACGCACAATCATAGACTCAGAATAATATCCTGGATTACAAGAAGACAGTTATACTAGAAAATACAAGTCAGAATATTGAAGACCCATGGGGAGGGTATAAGACACACCTAGCGAAAACCTCAGAGCATCTCTATCTTTAATAACTTAATATTGGCTTTGAGGCTATTGCATTCCGCTTGATGCCTCTCCAGTGGTAGAAATAGCTGGCAAATGAGGGCTCGAGAGATGAGGGAACAGTGTCAGGAGAAAGAAACGCAAAGATGAGAAAAATCCGTGAGACTAAACTGTATAGTTGTCACGAGATTGTGAAGTGCCGGCCGCTTGACTTGTCGTTTTTAATTTTTTGTGTTCCGCCGAGTTCTCGAACAAAGGTTTATCACTTGAAATTATCACTGAAAATGTTGGCAATGTGAGGCTAAAGCTCAAGGGCTTGTAATAGGTTAATTCCTGGTGCTGGTACAGCCCATATCAGCAATGTATAACTCGGTATAACTTGGTATAATCAGGTATAATGATTATACTGCGAGTATGATTGATCAAAAATCTTGGCAAGTATGATGGGGTATGTATAGGCGTTTTGATTACACCGGGTATGCAATTATACCGTTTACATTTGTGTGAACTTGCTGATGAAGTAGATGATAATGAAAGCGTTAGGCGCCGATGGGCGCTTTAGTCACAAATAATCCTTTCCGTTACATACGCCCTCCAGAGATCGTCCACGAGGATCTCTTTTCTTCTGGCCGCTGTCCATAGTTCTCGGGTCAAGTATTCTTCATGGACACGTCGCTATCACCAACATTGGCCGGGCCTTTGGGATCATCCGGGATGGGAGGCGGAGCAGGGTAAAACCCAAAATCATCGGTGATTTTCGGGTCGGATAAAGACTGAATCATTGCGTTCAACTGCGATTCTTCGGCGGGCGTAAATTTTCCGGGCATGGAACCAGAGTTCTGGACTGAGTTCGGCATGTAGAGGTCGAAGACATAGGATTGGATGGATGTCCAGGTTGGATAAAGAAGCATTGGGAATAGAGCCAAAGGACAGGATAGGGTTCGTTTCGGGAGTAGAATTATTAGGTGAGTATTCCTTTGAAGTGCTGGGCCTTTCTGACGAACATTCTTTCCCCTTTCCTTCCTAGTATTTCTGTCTCTTATCGTAGCACCTCTCTCGGCACTGCGTAGAAGTAATTGACTAAACAGAGGTTGTTTCTCTGACCGGACGTCGGATAACCCCAGAGTTCGAAGAATGACAGACTGGCTATTGCCTCCTCGGGTAAATGTCGCAAAAATATCCCGGTTAATGGTAGGCATCGGCGCGTAGATCGTACCCGCTTCAAGATTGAAGACAGCAAGTTTTCCTTCAATCAATGGGTCGCTGTTGACTCGTTCAGCGAAGAATGAATACGCCACGGGATATCCAGTCTCGTGAGGACAACACCTGGCTTTCGGAGTTGTGTGTCGAAATCCAAGCAGCACCGGTATTTGGGTATTTACGTGTAGGTATGCAAAAGGTGCTATAAAACAACCTAACAAAAACACTACCGCACCTAACCAGACTATCGATATGTAAGGGAGCGAGGGCGGGTTGTCAGAGATTCCCGAGGGAAAGCTTTGTAATATCGGATGTACGCGCGCGACTGCTCCAGGTTCAAGACTGTAGCGCTAACGTGGTAACTAAGCTTAGACAACTCTTAGAACTAAGTCGAGAGAAGCCTAGTTGAGGTGTACGAGTGTACGAGGGAACCGGGTATGTATGTCCAAATCAATTAACCAAAACCAAAACCAATACAACGAAACTAAGATTCTCCTAGGCAAACTCTGGCTCTAGCTAGAATAGTAATCTCGAGGTTTGTCAACAACCCTAGGCAAACTCTGGCACTAGCTGCTGTGACGCCGTAAAGTCCTCGACCAAACTCTGGGCCAAGCTACGATATTGTGAGTGAACTTAATCACTAGGAACTCGTACCACAATCTTAGTGGCTCGTCTAACTTCGTGAAGAAGTCAAACTAAGGAACCCTCACTCTGGAGCCGAATAATCCCCTACTAGAAGCCGTCCCCTCTAAGGAAGCAACTAGATTTGAGTTGATCTGGAGTTCGAGAGAACTCTACACACTTAAATTCGATCAAGATATAAATGGGCTTTGCGAAGCGCGTGAAGTTTATTACTTTCTTAAGATAACCAAGTCAGGAGGCGTCATGCTACTGATCCGTGGGACGTTCTACGGAGCACTGGTCTTAGCAGTCAAGTCGAGGGCAAGAAACTTGTCTTATTGAATAAATATATCTGGCTTATATACTGAGTAGAGAGAGTTTAATACGAAAAAATAGATGAAACAGATACGGAGAGAGACGGAAAGAAAGTGAACAGAGGAATCTGGCTCGGAAAGGAAACTCCAGCCTATATATGGTACACACGATAAAGAAATAGTCCATTCTTGGGTATATATCAGAGGTAAAATATGATTTCGTGAGGATTAACATAGTTTTAGAGTGTTTTGATCCGAGCGAGGTTTCTCCGATTACTCCACAATTCTCCGGGTCAGAGTACCTTACGCTTCATGATCACTCGCCGCCCGGTTTCCCTTGGGTGAGTTTCATTCTATTCCTCGGATAGTTCTGTCCATCCTGAGTGTGATTAACATTCTCTCGAGAAGACCTGTTATCTAGCTTTCCAACGACACCACTTATGATAATCTCGAGCAACTGCGCTGAGTATGTACAAGTGATTCCCGATAGTCGGCTTTAACGGATAAGACCTTCCGTGTATGATTTCTAAGATCAAATGTTTCGATTTGCCAAGGCTATCCCGGCGCGTAGCTTTCCGTAGGTCCGCTAAGCATGTTTTCTACCGTCCTCACGGTCGCGACCGGTGCCGCGAATAGACCTCTACGGTTTCCCTCGGGATTGTTCTGGTCCATTGTTACGGACTGTAAAGTCCACATCTTAACATAGCTCATTGGGGGTCTTAGTGCGAGGGATGCCTTCCCTCATAATTCCTTCCCTCGAGTAACGCGTTGGCTTAGTACTTATCCGCTTCGAGATGTCCTGTAGTTTAGAGAGTATACACTTCTTGGGTTATAACTAGATTGACCGTCTAGCGTCACATCTCCGGGCAGCCCAGGTATCCTCGCTAGCTTGGCTCTAGGCTACGCTTGTGGGCGTACCTTCACGGTCGCTGAGTATTATTGTTAAGTTCTTTGCCTCGGCAACAGCTATCACGCTCGGGCTCCGTATAACTCTCTTATTGCATTGTATAACACGTACAAAGCGTCAAAATGTACGGTTAACACGCCTTAGGCCGATTTTTAGGCCTAATACCGGATCTCCCCGACATCGAGGAAATATGTGTAGGTACCGCATCGAATGAGAATTTTGTTGTTTCGGACTCGCTGGAGCCATCTAAAGAGGATGAGCCGATGATGGGTTGGAGGAGGTGTTTGCTGGAGCTGGCCATGGATGGGGTTTCTGGAGAAAAAGTGGAGTAATGGGTGTTCGTTCTTATTGCTTTCATCCATGTCTGACCCTGAATTTTCCAGGACAATTTGCATGAAGCTAACGAGCTGCGCAGGTGTAGCCACCATGCCACGCTCTGATCCAAATTCGGATCTGCGATATCGATGCGCCCTCCATCCGTAAGTTCACTAATGTCCGAAATTTCCGATTGCCTCGAAATAATCGCTAATTGCATCTAAATGGTCAATTTTTTTCGTAGGGTAACCAGGTAAGATCGCCCGATTTCACTTTTATCTGGAATAGTGCATTTGACTCGTTCCGGAGTGGGCAACAATGTGATCTACCGCCCACTCTCCTTCAGCTTCGCCAAAGTCTGCTATTTGCGTCTCGAGTTGTCCCGGAAAGAGACAATCATCATTTGGGATGTGAATTCGCAATAATGACGCGTGAAACGCGTCGTGGACACCTCGTTGCTTCAATCTAGAGGGTAGGTCCATTTTGAAGGTAGAGTTCCCGAAGTCCTTCAATATCCTGTATGGTCCGATAAATTTCGGTACTAATTTCCTCGCGTATCCTTTAGGAAATGTTATATTCTTGGTGGAAATATACGCAAGATCTCCTTCCACAAATGGAACAGCTCGACGGCGCCGATTAGCGTCACGAGTTTGCTTTACTCGAGCATTCAAGATGCTATCATGCGCCTGCATGACCGCCAGCTTCATTTTCTGGGCGTATACTCGGATTCCAGGATATTCATTCTTATCCGCGGAGTTCCATAAAAACGAACGGGGCATCCGACCCGTATTCAAGAAGAACGGTGAGTATCCTGTTGTTTCTGAGCGTGCTGAATTAATTGCAAAATTCAATAGACGGGAGCTTAGTGACCCAGTCTTTCTGGTCAATAGCTACGCACTGACGAAGCATCTGGGTGACAGTGCGATTTGCCCGTTCCGTCGATCCATCAGTCTCAGGATGGTACGCACTGGACATTTTCAATTTTGTACCAATTAGGCCATGTAGGTGAGTCCAAAACATGCTCGTAAACAATGAATCGCGATCACTAATGATATTTTTAGGAAGTCCGTGGTGCTTATAGACTTCGGCGAAGACAAGCTCAGCAATTTGCTTAGCTTTGTAGGTTGTCTTGCTAGGGATACAGTGTACCATTCCCGTTAGCAAATCAATAACAACTGTTATCATATCATAAGTTCCGTTACGATCTTTTGATTCGGGTAGAGGACCAACAAAGTCCATCGCAATTGACTCCCAAGGATAGCCGGGAACTGGTAAAGAATTCAGTAGCCCATAAGGTCGGGCATTATTTGGTTTGGTGCGCTTGCACGTGTGGCAAGATTCACAGTACGCGCTGACATCTGAAGCGATGTCTTTCCACCAGACATGGTCTCGAAGGTAATCAATTGTTTTTCTGGCGCCAAGGTGGGCTAGGAGTGAATGAGCTTCGTCGATAACACATTCCTTAATGTTTCGACCATTCAAGGTGAGTTTTGGAATACACAAGACCTTTCGGTCTTGTAATTTCAGATATACCAGCCCATTAGAGACCTCGAAGTTACGGTACTCTTTAGGTTTGTCAATTATCTTCTGAAATGTTGCATCGTTTCCGTACTGATCTTTTAAAACTACTTCTAGATCAAGCTTGGATCGGCTTGCAGCCAATGCAGTGAGTAACGATGGATTTGTCGACTCTTGGGGGATCATGGTTCAGCATCTAATTCAGAACCAGATGCATTCGCGGGAATAGTTCCCTGTTCTTCGAAGATTGAAGGTAATATCTTACTAGTTTCGGAATTTTCAGGCAAGTTCGGTACTGAATGGGTACTTCCGCCCTCCTTTCGTTCTTCACGGGGACCGTGCAAGACGAAACGCTTGCCCCTCATCCGACGAGCAAATTCCCAGCTGGTCTCAACTCGCTTTCCAGCATTCCGAGTGCTCATAGCAAACAACTCAGGCATCAAAGAAGCAGCTTCAACGTCGACAAGCACAGGCATCGTCACATCATGCTGAAGCAGTGCATCGTTGTCAACAACATCATGGTACGTGTATTCACTACGCGCACGCACTGTGCCAGGCTTATCATTTGAATAGATACGTGATAACGCATCGGCGAGGATATTATCCTCACCCGGAACGTACACAACCTCATAGTTGAATTCCGAGATCTTCTCTAGCCATCGGGCTTGCCTCCCAGACAAGTCCTTCTGCTTTAGCAAGTGCACGAGCCCCTTATGGTCAGTAATCCACTTGAAGGTTACGCCCTGTAGTATATCCCGGTGGCGGAGCATCGTCTCGACGCCAGCCAACATCTCTATCTCATGGACAGGGTAATTCTGTTGAGCTGGATTGAGCTTTGCCGAATAGAACGCTGCCGCCTTAGCAGTTTTCCAGTCAGTACCCTGACATACGGCGCCACCAATACCAGTTGCGCAACCATCGGTAATCATCCAGACCGGTGGGGCATCCTCGGCGTAACTTAGAGGCACCCGATGGTGGTCTCTGGCACCTCCCGTGAGATGTTTAACATCTTCAAAAGCTCGTTGCTCCACGTAAGTCCAACGAAACGGAACAGTATCACCTGTTATTGAACTTAAATGTCCCATAGGTACACGAACCAGGCCAATATCATCAGCGAGGTATCCCACAGAACCCAAAAAACCTCGAAGAAGGTCACGATTCGTCGGAGTTGGCCATTTCAATATAGCATCAACTTTATGTGGGTCCATCCGGATCCCCTTATCGTCAATAATACAACCCAATACCTTGAATTCCTTGGGCAGGAAATGGAGCTTCTCCTTACTCAG